>PVIC010042307.1:0-15846 GCA_004025085.1 Thryonomys swinderianus
TGAGAAGAGGGAGAAGGGAGAAAATGCTTCACACAGTAGGAAGATTATGAGTTCCTTGCAGTAGGAGTGAATATAAGCAAAGTTCTGTGCTGCCTTCCTGTGCCCTTGATCATAGGAGTTTTAATTTCACTTGCTTATGTTCCTTCTCTCTTGCTTTTCAGTAAACCAGTTTAACATGTACTCTAATATCAAAGCCAGACAGGGAATAATAAGGAAGCTCCATGAAGTCTTCTAGCCCATTATATGACGATATTGTACTAATTATCTGAGAAGCAGCAGCAGTTCTGTTGGTAAATACAGAAGATTTTTCTCTGTTATGGGCTGCAGAATTGGATAATGCTGGTGTAAATTTTCTAGTAATTGGAGAGATCAATATCTTAAGCCATGTCTATTGACTGGACTACTTCTCTTGAACAAGTGTGCAAGGGTGTTTATGTGTGGCTCACATCTCTGTATAAATTGAACCTTGAATGAATTTCCTGTACACTTCAAGGAATGAAATTACTCACTGTATGTAAATAATTACATCAATGATTGCTGATGAAAGGAGGCTAGAAATAAAACAGTATCATTCTGTTTATAAAGAGTGGTGATAAATTGAGACAGCAAAGAGAAAGATTCATTTATAACAAATGGTTCATTTTACTTTTGAAATTTTTTGGATTCTAAGAAAAAAAGACTAGTTTTTTTCTTTTTCTAAAAATTGAATTCTTTAGTGGTACATTTTATATATAGCTCACAGTCACACTCAACACTGGGCAATTTGTACCAGTATATGATGCAAGTAAATTCTCATTTTTACCCATACCCCTATCCACCCCACAACCCCCACCCCCTATATACAGATTTTTTTCTTTTTCTTTCCAAATCATATTTATTCTTTCCCCTCATTACTTTCCCCTACCACATTCCCTTTGAATATTTCCTATTTCACAAAATCGATCATACATTCTAGAACTCATTTACATCTACAGGTTCTCATACCAGAGAAAAGATACGGTATTTACATATTTGTGACCTATTTATTTCACTTATTAGTGTGTTCTCAGGGTGTATCCATTTGCACATAAATGAATGAAATGTCATTCTTTATGGGAGAGTAATACTAATTTTATAATGGAGGTTCAAGAACTTGATGGAAATTTCTTGTGTTTTTAACACTTTGGGCAGACTTGAGGTTAACCTTCAACTTTTCCCAGCTGTCTGCAGAACCCATGGAAGCAAAAAACAGATCTGAAATGAGGAGTTTAGAATTCGTTCTCTGCTTCCAGACAAGATTTTCTAGATTTAAGCAGTTGAAAGCAGCAGCTACTTCTGCGCATGTATTAAGTGAAATAATGGCCCCAGATTTGGTGAAGCAGAGAGAGATGGGTTTCATATTTCAAGTGCTTGTAATGCTGTAAACGTTCTAAATCTCTACCTATTTTAAAAGTTATTTTCCTGATATGACATTGGTTAAAGGGAACACAAGTAATTCTAGTAACATAATGTATGTCACTAGAGAGCATGAGACAACTCCTGTTCATCAGATCCATGAATGGGATCCATCTGATTTGAATTTCTGTGTGTCACCTAAAGATATCTGTAGTGTAACAAAGGCTGTATTGAAAAGAAAAGCTTATACTTATCTTCACTCTTTTTATTTCTTGGCAAGTAACATTTTTAATGTAATTTCAATAAATTATTTGTAAGGAGTCCTTAATAACATATTACAAAAAGTAACTAAAAAACTGGGAATTCAAAATATAAAATATTTTCTTTTGATGTTAAAATTATAACTAATTTTCAACCTATGTATACATACATTTGGCTTATCTAAACAACGTAAAAAGTGCAGCTTTTTACAATTTAAATAAACCAAAATTTAGATAAATTATTTTTATATTCTCTAGAGAAAGTCTCCCCATTTCTAAATTTTTGTTCTTATAAAGACATTATTTAGTTTTTCATCATTTAGTCTTGATTCAAAGGTCCTACGTCTTGAGGAAGCTGGAAACCTAAAGTGTTCTGTGGACTTTTGTTATTCTTGCTAAAAAGGGTTCCCAAGCATCCATACTCTCCCATCATTGAGAGAACTTTTAAATCCAGTTGAAAATACATGATCTTCGTGGTATCAGGTAGATGTTCTTCCTCAGGCTTTACAAGGACTCAGAACATTGTGATTAAAACGTGTGCACAGTAGTGTGCAACACACACAGCAGAGTAGGATATTCACTTGTAGAGTGATAGCAATTCTGGGGTAGCATCTTTTTTTTTTTTTTCTTTTTGAGACATGGTCTCGCTTTGTAGTTCAGGCTGGCCCTGAGCTCACTATGGTGCCCAGGCAAGCCGCCACGAACTCAGCAATCCTCCTGTCTCTGCCTTCCGAGGGCTGGGATTACAGGTGTGAGCCACCACGCCCGGCATTGTGTATGCGGTGTTGATTGTTGGTGGGCGTGTCTTCACACCCAGCATTATATGTGGTTACCGGGGATCGAACTCAGGACCTTGTGCTTGTGAGGCAGGCACCGGAACCACTAAGCTAACCCTCCGGCCCTGGTGTAGCATCTTAATGCAGGAGTTCCTATGGTGTGACTGCCTTCCATCATTTCTTATGCAACTCCTGACTTCTTGGTATTGCATCATAGATTGTGTAGAGTGGTCTATACTTTTCTAACAATTATCTTCATTATTATTATTTTTAAATGAACAGAATCAGAACCTTTTGCTTATACCAGCGAATCCCGCTTGATCCAAAATCTCAGAAGCTAATTATACCACTGATTCATTTTTTTCTGAAAAATAAGTGATTTTTGACATCCCGTGGAAATCCTCTTTCTTAGGCAATATTCACCATGATAAATATGACATTTTAAATTTTTTGTTAGTGGCTCTTGAAAGAGCATGAGAAGGTCCTGAAGAACCATGAAAAAAGAAGGCTGACCTGTGGCTTCCTATCCAATGTTCATTCAGCAGACACCATCCAAGAGTCTGTTACCTTCTATTCTTTTTTTTTTTTTTTTTTTTTTTTGAGACAGGGTCTCGCTTTGTAGTTCTGGCTGGCCCTGAGCTCATTATGTAGCCCAGGCAAGCCTGGAACTCAGCAATCCTCCTGCCTCTGCCTCCCGAGTGCTGGGATTACAGGTGTGAGCCACCACGCCTGGCACTATGGTATGTGGTATTGATTGCTGGTGGGTGTGAGTCACTACGCCCAGCATTGTATGTGGTTGGGGGGGGGGGGAGCATTGAACTCAGGACCTTGCGCTTGCAAGGCAGGCGCTGGAAACACTGAGCTAAATCTCTGGCCCTGTTACCTTCTATTCTTAAAAGCAAAAGCATCTGACAAAAAAAGATGAAGAGCTGCTTCTCACTAACTCAAAGAATTATGTCAGGGGAAGAAATCACTAACAATGACAGAAAGGGCATACTTCCAGACATGCAACCCAGAATTAAATGACATGGCTCTATGTTATTTTGCATCATGGAACATAAATATAAATATAAAGATTATTATTTTGTTTTAGTATCATCTACAATTAGTAACTAAAAATTATTGACACAATATTTAATGTATTTCAAATGTGAGAAGTCAGATTAGTTGACAACATTATGAGACAAATAACAATTACATAGCCAAATATTAAAAACATTTAAGCACAGAAGTTGGAATATATTAAGGGAATAATTCCACTTTATTATTAATATATCTAATCTGATAGATACATCTAAATAACTCATGATAAAATATATTTACTTGAATATTTTGCAAAAGTATAATCATAAATAACCAAGTACATAAGCACTGTAATTATTTACTCCAATATATTTTCTTACAATTTTTCAGCTACCAAAGGAAGTCCTTCTGACTTTCCACTAACAAGGAAATATCAAAGAGAATTACAAACCAGTATTATCATACCCTAATATTTTTATTCTCAAATTATGCCACTCTTCTGTGATGATTTCAAAATCTTTTCAGGTACATTTTTAAAAGGAACTACAAATCTTTTTTTTTTTTTCTCAAATTGCAGCTTTGCTCCAAAAGAAGTATTTCCAAATTGTACTCAACCTTATTTTTGCTTTGATCATGTCTAGGTAGAAATTCTTAACGAAAACTATCCATATCAGTTTCAATACACTCATGTTTGTATTCCTCTTGTTCAGAAACATTTGAGCTAGAGTAAGAATATTGTTAAAGTAATACTTTTGCTCTGTGGACTGTGTTCAACCCTTAACTGTACTTCACTGAAGATTAAGGAAGTTACAGAAGAATAGTTTTGTTCAATATAATTTTTTTTGAGACAGGGTCTCTCTTTGTAGTTAAGGCTGGCTCTGAATTCACTATGTAGCCCAGGCAAGCCTTGAACTCAGCAGTCCTCCTGCCCCTGCCTCCTGAGTGCTGGGATTACAGGTGTGAATCACCACGCCCGCACTGTGGTATGTGCTATTGATTGTGGAGGGTATGAGTCACCACACCTTGTATTGTTGTATGTGGATATCAGGAATCAAACTCAAGACCTTGTACTTGCTGGGCAGGCACCAGAACCATTGAGCTAAATCTGTGGTCCTGTCAATATAAATCTTAATGAATCATGTAACTCTCTGGGTAAATCTCAGGATAGAAATTATTTTAATTTCAGATTTCTTATAAGCATTAAATAAAGCCACACCACTGAGATATATGCTATTTTAGTAGATGACAATAGCATAGTATACTAGAAAAACACACATTTGTACTATGAATGCACTAAGCATGATGTACTAGGAATTACCTGATCAAGGATAGAAGAGGTCACATTGAGGGTCACAATATATCTTTCCAGGAAATATTTCAAGACCCGCTTGTTTCTATAGATCTAGAACTAACCCATAAAGGCAGTCACAGTAGGTGAATATTCCTTTTATCAAAAATTGACTGAGAATGGAGAAGTATTTGAAGGTGGAAAGCACATGTAAAGATTTGTATTTCAAATCTACCAGTAGGATCATAAAAAGGGACAAATAGCTTATGACTCAGAGGACTACATTTATACCTAGAGTAAAATATAAATACTAATGATCATGCAGCACTTCCAGAAGCTTCTTTGTCTATTGTTTCATACTATCATTTTAATATATGTATAACAATACCTGTAGGAATTTTTAACTTAGTAATGAATTTTTTGAACTGGTCTGAACCTTATGTAATTATAATTATGTACCTCTTATTGTGTAGATGTTGGGAGGTAAAATATACTTTATGTTGTATCTAAATCAGCAATATACGTAGTTGTGTTACTTTAGTTTTCATGTAAATTTATTGCTGGAGTCATATCACATCTTTCTATTCTCCCAAATCTTTTGAAATATTCTGTCAACTGGTATAGTTTATCCTAGTTTTTGGTCATACAATGGTATCTATCAACTTTCAAGACTGTGGGAATGTTTTTGCTGTCTTTTTCGTCAAATAAATTTTATTGGTCTTCAGTTCTCTGCTAATTGTAATCCTTTTCTTGTATTACTAAGATGTGGGTAGAGCTACTATTGTTTGATTTTAGTATCCAGGATTATATCGCAGTTTGGAACTTTTATAGTCTGTCTAGTATATTTGCTTTTTTTTTTTTTTTTTTTTTTTTTTTTTTTTTTTTTTTTTTTTTTTTTTTTTTTTTTTTACTTTTTGTAACCAACTGTGGATTAAGATTTTGTTTGTAAACAAAATGATGGGACGACTTGAGACTACTACAAGATAAGCACATTGTGATGTCTCAGTGCTTACTGTCAGGGTACATTTGCTAGTATTTGCTCAACTCTACTTCCTCACAGGCCATAAGAGCAATATGTATGATCTGTAGTACTCAGTCTTATAATAGACTAGCACATATATATTTATGAGGAAAATCACATTCTATTATATCATCATTATGTGGGCACGTGACTGATAAATCCCACCTAAAAAATGCATGCATGCATTTGTAATTCATCCTCGCAAGGAACTTTTGAAACATAAGATCCTGTGATTTCAGAGCATTATTTCTATGCTTGTGCTGGCCTACATTTCCCCTTTTTAAAATGTTTGGTGACATAGTTTATATCAGGTTTTTTTTGAAGTGCCAATGGGCAATAAACTCTTTTGTGGCAGGGAATGTTCTAGGCCTTAAATATTTTTGACTTTTGTATATGTGCTGCCGAAGCGAGCACTATTTTTGACTTTTGAAAGAAGGAATAATTTCAACAGTAGGTTCACTTTTGAAGGACTTCTCTGTTCAGGCAGAAGCCAAAATCCATTATACTTCCTGATAAATTCAGGATAAATTGGTTAACTCCTGTTAACCAGCTTACCCTTTTGTGAAAGAGGACAGCCACATCTTACTTGGTATTATATGGATCAAGTAGACATATTATTTTTAAAATTTGAACTCAACTTGGAATAGAATAAACCTAACCTCGATACCTTAAAATGTATCCCACCCAGAATGCTTGTAATTTGAACTACAAAAGAACATTTGTTATGTTTTTGTTTTCTGTTACATTAGAAAAAGACTTTGCCAGATGAAAAGGAGCATATGCATATGTAACACATCCAATCTTGAGAAACCTATGCCTACTTTGACAGGTTGTTACCAGCCAAATGTTATGCCTGTGTTTTTTCTTGTTGTTGTTGCTATTGTTGTTGTTGTTGTTATTGGTTTCTTAAAATCTTCCAGCAGACTGGATAACTGCAAAACCTTAGTAAGAACATTATGGCCGGGCGTGGTGGCTCATGCTTGTAATCCCAGCACTCGGGAGGCAGAGACAGGAGGATTACTGAGTTCGAGGCTTGCCTGGGCTACATAGTGAGCACAGAGCCAGCCTGAACTACAAAGCGAGACCCTGTCTCAAAAAAAAAAAGAACATTATAAACTTTTTTCATTCTTTGGTTCTCCACCCTTTCTACAATTACAAATATAACTATGAAGCTTCATGAATCTCTAAATAGCTAGTTACACTTATCTTATTCCTGTGGAATATTGTTCTATTGTTAGTAGAGATAAAGTTGTACCACTTGGTATAATTAGTAGATAAATACTAGGTCAATGTTGGGTTTGTCTTAGTGTTTATACTATAATTACAGATTTCTTTTTATGATTAAAGAGAACAATTTATTGGCCTTTAGTGTTTTCAGTGTTGTTTGCATCTGATGTTGTAATTATGCTGATTTTATTACTATAGTAAATTCCTGACTTATGAATGAATTTTTAACTCTGACACAGTGAGTCTTATCACCTCTGACACAAATATAAAATGTGCATAGCTTTGTGTTTTCTAGTGGGCCCTTCTACATCATCACTGCTTATCCTCTTGCTTCTGCACATCCTGGGCTCTGACTGAGCACTGTACTACTGTGCAATATTGCACTGTGCAGTAAGCACACAACAGCACAACTATGACAATGTCTGAGACGTGAGCTACTTCCATGATTTATCTCTGGCTGCAAATGTGAGGTTTATTTGTATCTGTGAAAATTTGCAACTGAAATGTTTATAAGTTGGGAATTTACTGTGACATATCTGTTCCTATGAATTGGCTTTCTTGGAATGACAATATCAGCGTTGCCTTGAGACTAATAATGATACCATAGCCCATTCAAGGAGAACGTGGTACTTTATCTAAAACACTGCAACCTGCCAACACAAGTAAACAGAAGTGATTAGGATCTGGGATAGAGGCAAGGACACTAGATATAAGGAACAGATAACAACTCTGAAAAGTGAACATTAACTATAGAGCTCTCAATACTAGAAGCATGCATTCAACTATCAAGCCTCAAAACAAAAGCAAGCAAACAAAGGATAGAAACGTGACATGAGGCACAAAAAAAAAAACCCGTCCCTTTCCAAACTTCCATTTTCCCCAAGGGTAATTCATGAGGTACTAAAGGAAAGAAAACCAAAGGCCACATACCTGAATTACCTGAAGTGAAATCAGGGGAAATAAGAAAACTGATCAATAATGCATTTGTCTAGCTCTCAGAAGAGATAAGTAAACATATTTGGATCAACTAAATAAAACAATAACTAAGTCAACAGGAGACACTAATAAAAAAATCTAGAAGAGCTAAAAATGATACAAAGCAGGATAGATATACACAAAAACAAGTTAAAGTCAATAAGTAGGCTCCAACTAGAAATTTCTGCTATATAAAATTCTCAGTATTGTCAGCATAACTGATGAATGTAAGCACAGTGCGTTAGAAGTAGAAGCCAGAGCTGTTGCTGATGACTATGAAAGATACCTTGAAAATAGTAACAGAACAGTCAAAATGGATCAAAGAGCTCCTAGATGACCAGATAGCACAGACAAAACTAATTTAAGATTAATTGGAATTAGTGAAATGCTAAAAGTCAGCATAAAATAACCTATTTGTTAAATTAATAGCAGAAAACGTTCCAAATAATTGAAACAAATTTGCCATACAGATAAGGGAAGTATACAAAAGCCCAAATAACCAATATCAGACTGTTACACATGATAGTCAAAATTGTGGTAACTCTACAGAAGAGCAAAATATTAAAAGTGATTGAGGAGAAGCAATGAGTCACTTATAGAATAATCAGATTAGAATTACAGCAGACTTCTTGAAACAAACCTTAAAGCAAACAAGAAAACCATGGAGTGAAGTGTATAAGACCTAAAAGAAAATAGTTTATAACTCAAGCTGATATATTCTGTAAAACACTTTTATTATTCATGGAGTGATAACATAGCATAGTATGTTTGTCCAAGACAGTGAAGGCCAGAGATTTAGCTCAGTGGTTCCAGCGCCTGCTTTGCAAGCACAAGGCCCTGAGTTCAATCCTGATAACCACATACAATGCTGTGTGTGGTGACTCACGCCCACCAGCCATCAATAGCACATACCACAGTGCTGGGCATGGTGGCTCATGCCTGTAATCCCACACTCCAGAGGCAAAGGCAGGAGGATTGCTGAGTTCCAGGCTTGCCTGGGCTACATAGTGAGCTGAGGGCCACCCTGAACTACAAAGCAAGACCCTGTCTCAAAACAAAAGACAGTGATAGAAATAATTCAATACTTATCACTGATAAGTCCCAAGTCCTTTTGCGTTGTAAGACCCTGTCTCAAAAAAAAAAAGATAGTGATAGAAATATTTCAATACTCAATACTTATCACTGATAAGTCCCAAGTCCTTTTGCTTTGTATTCAGCCTGGCCCTGAGCTCACTATGTAGCCCAGGCAAGCCTCAAACTCAGCAATCCTGCTATCTCTGCCTCCCGAGTACTGGGATTCCAGGCATGAGCCTCCACGCCTGGCACTGTGGTATGTGGTACTGATGGCTGGTGAGTGTGTCACCACACCCAGCATTGTATGTGGTTACCGGGATCGGGATTGAACTCAGGGCCTTGAACTTTCCAGGCAGGCGCCAGAACCACTGAGCTAAATCTCCAGCCCTCCAGGATCTTTTTTAAAGAGGCTATCTTTCTCCAAGGAGAATGTTTAGTTCCTTTATGGAAGATGAGGTGGCTTAGTATATTTTGAGTTGTTTCTGTGTCTTCTAATCTGTTTCACTGATTATCGTCTGTTTCTTTGCCAGTACCATGCTGCTTTTATTACAATAACTTGTGGTATCGATTAACATTTGGGATTGTAATACTCCTTGACTGATCTTTGTTGCCTAGAATTACTTCTATTCTAAGTCTCTTCTGGTTCCAGATGAATTTTAGAGTTTTCTCTAATTCTATAAAGTATGTTGTTGACATTTCAGTCAGTTACACTTGCTCTGTAAAGTAGTATGTCCATTTGCAATATATTGCTTCTTTCTACCCAGGAAAAAGGGATACTTTTACCTTTTTTGCTATCCTCTTCCATCTTTTTTGAGAGTGCTAATCTAATTTTCACAGTAGATATCTTTTATTTCTTAATTAGATTGATTCCTAGGTATTTCATTCTTTTGAGATGCTATTGTGAAAGGAATTGCAATTTCTTTCTTAGTGAGTCTGTTGTTCATATACAAGAAGGCTATCGATTTTTGGGAGTTGAGTTTGTATCCAAGTACTCTACTAAATCTAGTTATTGAATATAGGTGTCATTTGGTGGGGTTTTCTATATAAAGTATCATGTCATCTGCAAATAATGACAATAGCATTTTCTTTCCAAAATTTATTCTTTTTATTTCTTTTTCTTTTCTGATTTATATTGCTAATATTTCCAGAACTATATTGAGTAGGATTAGTGATCATGGACATCCTTGTTGTATTGCTTTTTTGACATGAAAAATCCCAGTTTTTGCCCATTTAGCATGATGCTAGCTATTGGTTTTCCATAGATGGTCTTTATCAGGTTCAGATAAAAGACCACTTTTTCTCATTTTCTCTAGGGTTTTTACCATGTGTGTGTGTTGGATTTTGGCAAATGCTTTTTTTTCATCCACTGAGATGAACATATAGTTTTGTCCTTGAGTCTGTTAATATTGTACATTACATTTACTAATTTACATATGTTGGACCAACCTTGCATCCCTGGGATGAATCCCACTTGCTCACTGCATATGATCTACTTGGTGATCCTTTGTATTGTATTTTCAAGAATTTTATTGAAGTTTTTGCATCTATATTCATTAGAGAAATGGGTCTGTAGTTTTATTTTTCACTTGGGGGTTTCTGTTTTCAGAATCAAGGTAATAGATGCTTCCCAAAATGTATTTGGAAATACTGCTTTCCTTTCATTTTCATTAAAGTTTCAAAAATAGTGGGATTAGCTCTTTCCTAAATTTCTTATAGAATTCACAAGTGAAATTTTCAGGACCTGAAAGTTTTTCTTTGTTGGTAAATTTTTAATTATGTTTTAAATTTCTTTGGGTGAAATTGGGTTGTTCAGGATTTTTGTGTCTTCTTAGATCACCTTTGGCAATTCATATGTGTATAGGAATCTCCATTTTTTCTGTGGTTTCCATCTTATTGAAGTACAACTTCTCAAAGTAAAATTTGATAACCCTGGATTTTGGCTGGATCTGTTGTAGTTACAACATTTTCATTTAGAATTGCATGGATTTGGTCCTCTTATATATTTTTAATAAAATTGGTTAAGGGATTGCCAATTGTGTTTATTCTTTCACAGAACCAACTCTTTGATTTGTTTATTTTTGTACTGTTCTTTTAGTTTCCACTGTATTAATTTCTGCTCTAATCCTTATAATTTCCTCCCTGGTATAAGCTTTGGTTTGTCTTACTATTCTTTTTCTAGAAGCTTTGGGTTTAGCATTAGGTTATTTATTTGAGCTTTCTCTGTTTTCCTATTATGGCCACTCATGAATTTGCCTTATAGAACTGCTTTTATTGTGCCCTACAGATTTGTGTATGTTGTAGTGGTATTATTATTTAATTGTAGAAATTAATTGTTTTTAAATTTCTTCTGTGACCCATTGGTTGTTCAGGAGACTGTTGTTCAATTTCCATGTGTTTGTGAAGATCTTAGAATTTCTTTTGCTATTGATCTCCAAATTCAAGGCACTGTGGTCTGAGAGTATATAGTGGATAACTTCAATTCCTTTACAATTACTTAAATATGCTCTATTAACTACCATGTGGTTTATTTTGGAGAATGACTCATATCCAGCTGCGGAGAATGTATATTTTGATTTTTGTGAGGTGGAGCACTGTACGGACATCTAGTAAGTCCATTTGGTCAAAAGTTTGGTTTTAGTATTTCATTGCTAATTTTTGTCCATTTGATCTGTCTATGTGTGACAGTGGGATATTGAAGTCTTATCTTGCTTTTTATATCCTATTATATTTGTTTTATATAGTTAAATGTACTAGCATTTGGTGTATAAATATTTATAAATGTTATCTTTTCCTCTTGGATTGTTCCCTCTATGAGGATGTAGTGTCCTTCTTTGTCTCTCTTAATTAGTTTTGGCTTGAAATCTACTCTGTCTGCAAATAAAATAGCCAGCCCGCTTTTATTGTGGTTTCCTGTCATATGGAGAATTGGTTTTCATCCTATTACTTTCAGTCTATCAATTTCTTTCTGCATTAGGTGTATTTTTTGTATGCAACATATTTTTGTATTTTACTTCTTTTTAAATTGAATTCTTTATTGGTACATTTTATATACAACTCACAATCTTCTTAATCCATTCTGCCAGTCTGTTTCTTTAGTTGATGTACTATATAATTAAAATTAATGGTTATAACTGATATGTACTGATTCAACTCTGGTATGATATTTTCCTCTTGTTCGTTCTTTTATTCTTTGTCATCCCCTCCCCTTCCATTCAGTTTCTTAACGTGCCCAGTGATTTCACTTTGTTAGATCTCATGGGACTGGGTATTCATTGTCTTTTTTCTAGAACATTATTTAGAATTTTATAGAGTTCATATTTAGTATTTGTGGAGTTTCTGAGGTGTTCTTTGTCATGGAAGCATCTTATTTCCCTATTGGTGTTGAAAGACTTTTTCAGATTACATCACTTTAGGTGGGAGATTGTTTTCCTTCAGGGCGTGAAAAATATACTTCATTCCAGATTCTCCTTGACTTGAGTGTTTGCAGTGAGAAGTTTACTGTGATTCTGATGGGCTTTCCTTTGTATGTAATTTGTTTCTATTCTCTGACTGCTTTCAATATTTCACTCTTCTGTTGGGTTTCTGGAATCTTGAATATTATACACCTAGGTATAGATTTTTTTAGATACTGGCTAGTTGGAGTCCTATATGCCTCACTTATATGTATGTCAAATTCTTTTTCCTTACCTCTAAAGTGGTTTTTTTTGCCATTATTTCTCTAAAAAGATTTTTATGTCATTGCACTATGTCCTGTTCCTTCATTGACTACAATCATTCACCATATATCTGCAGTCCAGGCTCTGTGAGAGAGCACTGCTTTGTACCTCCCTCCTCATCCTTAAATTCTCTCTCTTCACTCTTCTTGTAGAATTCAATTTTTGACTCATATCCTTCCTGGGTCCCAGGGACCCAGTTTCCTCCTTCTTTTTGAGCTGCTCTATTCCAATGTGAAGACATTAAATTTCAGAGAGGCTCTTTGTCTGCTGCTCACCACCCTCCCATCTTTCTGGAATCCTCCCCAATACTTGAAATTAATTCACTAAGCCACAGACTTTGCAATAAACAGCTTTTGAAAAACTGAGGCAGTGATTCAAAGAAATGGAACACAACTGTAATTTGAAAGACAGTTGTGATGGAAAGAACAATAAAAAGGGAATCCAGAAATTGGATATCTAGCTTTGAATTGGTCAGTAATTAGCTTTGGATTTTGATATACCATTAGCCTCCAGAAGCTTGTTTGCACATTAACAAACTGAGGGACTGCATCTGAGCCAGACTATCCAGAATTTTCTGTAATGATCAAAATGTCCTATATCTGTACTATTTAACAGTATTCACAGATTGACTAAAAATGTTATGAGTACAACTAAACAACTATGTTTTCAACTTATGCAGAAGTTTTACGGAGTATTTGCATTTTTAGAAACCTTACGCTTTGTCTGTGTCAGTCATCTGGGGCAGCAGAACTCATCTCTTACTGGAAATGTTAAAAACTCCAGGTACTTCCTTTTATAGCTTGCCTGTGGTAGCTATAAAAGGTAGAAAAGTAGCCGGACGTGATGGCTCATGCCTGTAATCCCAGCACTCGGGAGGCAGAGGCAGGAGGATGGCTGAGTTCGAGGCTTGCCTGGGCTACATAGTGAGCTCAGAGCCAGCCTGAACTACAAAGCAAGACCCTGTCTCAAAAAAAAAAAAAAGGTAGAAAAGTAACCAGGGTCCACCTGGTAAAATGCACCCACTCTGGCTTTTTTTTTTTTTTGAGACAAGGTCTTGCTTTGTACTTCAGGCTGGCCCTGAGCTCACTATGGAGCCCAGGTAAGCCACCGCGAACTCAGCAATCCTCCTGTCTCTGCCTCCCGAGTGCTGGGATTACAGGCGTGAGCCACCATGCCCGGCATTGTGGTATGTGGTGTTGATTGTTGGTGGGCGTGGGTCTCCACGCCCAGCATTGTATGTGGTTAACCGGGGATCGAACTCAGGACCTTGAGCTTGTGAGGCAGGCGCCGGAACCACTGAGCTAATGTGCCAGAACCATGTCCCATTCTGGCTTTTTAACAGGAGCTAACTATGCAAAGAGGCAGAAGCACAGGAAAATATACACAATATGAACTACAACCTCCAATTGCCAAGGCAAAAATAACAATAGTTACTGGGAAAATGTGTTGTTCAGAAGAGGATGGAAAATAAGCTGTCTTTTTTAAACAGACAGTGATCTTTACCCAGTGGTTCTGTTATATTATTTTGTATATGATCCTTAGTAAAAAGGGGAGCTTCTGTTTTTTAAAAATTGAATTCTTTATTGGTAGATTTTATATACAGCTCATAATCACACTCAATATTGAGGAATTTGTACCAGTATATGGCACAAGTTAATTCCCATTTTTACCCATATCCCTACCCACCCTACAACCCCCCACCCCCACCTACATATGCTCTGTTTCTCTTTGCAAATCATATTTATTCTTTCCTCTCATTATGTTCTCCTACCACATTTCCTTTGACTATTTCCTGTTTCATAAAATCTGCCATACATTCTAGAACTCATTTATATCTACAGGTTCTCATACCAGAATATGCTATTTACACATCTGTGACCTATTTATTTCACTTATTAATATGTTTTTAAGGTGTGTCCATTTGTGCATAAATGACTCAAACTTGTCATTCTTTATGGCAGAGTAATACTTCATTTTATTTTTTTTTTAATATCTTCTTTATTCAGTCTTCAGTTGATTGGAAACTGGGTTGTTTCCAAGATTGGGCTATCACAAACTGAGTTGCTATGAACATAGGTGTACATATGACTTTTTGATGATTTTTAAAAATTCCTTCAAGTATATTCCTAGCAAGGGAATAGCAGGGTCAAATGTTATATTACTTAATCCTAGTTTTCTGAGGAATCTCCACACTAATCTCCACAATGGTTACACAAGTCTACCACCACCAACAGTGGAGAAGGATTTCTTTCTCCCTACAGCCTCGCCAGCATTTATTGCTGGTTAACTTTGCAATAGCAGCCATTCTTTGTGGAGTGAGATGAAAATTTAGTGTTGTTTTCATCTCCATCTCTTGAATGACCAGTGATGTTGAACGTTTCTTCATATGCTTCTTGGCTGCTTTAACTTCTTCCTCTGAGAAGTGTCTGTTCATTTCAGATGCCCATTTCTGAACTGGGTCTTTAAATACAGGGGGACTGATTTTTTAAGTTCTTTATATGTTCTAGCTAGTAGACCTTTGTCTGAGAAACAGCTAGTAAAGATTTTTTCTCAAATTGTTGGTTTTCTTTCAGTGGTGCTTATGGTTTCTTTTGCTGAAGGGGAGCTTCTTACCCAAGATATTTTGAAGTGTGGTTCAACAACTTGCTGAGTATATTTTCTATTTTTTCCCCAAATCTAATAAATTCTATTTTTTTACTTCTGCAGATTATGCATGGAGAAGAGATACTTTATTAATAGTTTCAATGTAATATTCACCTTAAGTAATGTATGGTAAGAGTTAATAATCATATATTCAGGTTCTACAACTGTTGCTCAATCTTCAAAACAAATAGTGGTATTTCCCAGCCAAAATGGTAAAGATGCATAATAATAGGAGAAAAGGCATATGGAAAAATTCAGAGTTATGATAGATCATACTATGTTTTGCCAAAAGGAAAGAGAAAGGAAAAAAACATGAACCTGTAAACATAGATTGAGGTTATACTTAGAAGCCTTGGCTTTATGTTATTCATTACAAGTAGCATGTATCTGGGCAGGTGAGAGGTGACATCAGTCCTGACTGCTGGAGGTTTATTGGGAGAAGGAGAATCTGATGTCAGGGTTTGTTTAG
>PVIC010042308.1:0-15849 GCA_004025085.1 Thryonomys swinderianus
TTATCGCTATGATGTATACAGATCACAGCACTGAATAAACCTGAGATTAAATACAATGTCAACATAGTTTACTAACTGAAGATGTATACTTTGCTTCAACAGCTTATCACTGCAAGTGTGTAGACCCCTGGCTAACTAAAACCAAGAAAACCTGTCCAGTCTGCAAGCAAAAAGTTGTTCCTTCTCAAGGTGATTCAGATTCTGACACAGACAGTAGTCAAGAAGAAAACGAAGTGTCAGAACACACCCCTTTGCTTAGACCTTTAGCCTCTGTCAGTGCCCAGTCATTTGGGGCTTTGTCAGAGTCCCACCTGCATCCGAACATGACAGAATCTTCAGACTTTGAGGACGATGACAACGAAGATACTGACAGCAGTGAGGCAGAAAATGAATTGAATGAACATAGCGTTGTGGTTCAGTTGCAGCCTAATGGTGAGAGGGACTGCAACTTGGCAAATACCGTGTGACTTTCAGAAGGTTACAGGTCTTTTCCCTGTTAAAGCATTTATTTAGGAATATAATTTGATTTTCTGTAGAAATACTTATTTTTTAGTGGTCTAGTTTAATCAGATTGTGAAAACAGGCTTTTATCTGGTACTTATCTGCAGAGGACTATACTTCATTTTCCAGTAAGTAATAACAGGCTGGTGCTGTAACTCAGGCATCAAGGATGAAATATAGCCAAAACATTTTTTAAAGACTTCAAAATAGCTCATGATTAAGACTTAGATCAGTATGCAAATGTTTTGTGTTTCACACATGAAATCCGTGCTGTGGCACCTAGCATGAGCTAAAGCCAATGCTCACACCTCCCTACAGTCACCTACAGAAATACATTCTGGTATTTCCCCAAGTTACCTTCATTAGTGAGAAGCAACAAGGTATTTCACTATTACTTCTATCAGCACCACATAGAAAACTCTTGTCTTCATTTTTCCCAAGCAATCCTATCCTGACACAAAAGGTCTGTTAACTAGTACAGATTTCAAAAGGGTTTTAGTACTATAGTGATACATGTGAATATGATTTAACAGGTAATGTTTTTGGACTTACAATTTCAGTATTCTTAAGGGTTTTATGTTGTGATCAAAGCAAAAAGAAAATGCTGCATATAAATACCAAACTTCAGCAACTGTTAATACTCAGAACATATACCTCTTATAAGGAGCATCTTATGCTAATTAGCCCTGCTAACCTATGTACAGAAGAAATTGTTCAAGTACTGGATTTGAAAATAAGTGCTTATGTTTAACAGAACTAATGTATTGAAATGATGTATTATGAAAAACTAAATTTATGCCATTTTAATTATGTAGAAATTATAGAAATATATAATCAAACTAAGAATTTTTATATGGCCTTGTATGAGGGGAGTTTGAATGTTAATAAAAATTTTCCACTTTACAAACTAGTACATGTTCTACTGTACTGTCATCATGTAGCTTTATATATGGGGAGTGCTATAAAAGTATGATTGAGTCTTGGAAACAACCCAAATGTCCATTAACTGGAGAGTGGATAAAGAAGATGTGGTTTTTTAAATAAAATGGAGTATTACTCTACCATAAAGAATGACAAGATCGACCCATTTAGGTGCAAATGGAGACACCTGGAGGATATACTAATAAGTGAAATCAGTAGATCAGATAGACAATTTCCAGGTCTTCTCTTTGGTATGAACACCTGTAGATGCAAATGAGCTCTAGAAAGTATGACAGCTTTCACAGAGTGGGAAATTTCTATAGGAAACTTGGTATGCGAATGTGATGAGGGGAAGGAATAAATATAATACAGAAAGAAAATTAAAGAGCATGTATAAAGGGGGTGAGGAGGTGGGGGTGGGTAGGGATATGGGTAAAAATGAGAATTATATACTGGTACAAATTCCCCAATGTTATACGTGATTTTGAGATGTATATAAATTGTACCAATAAAGAATTCAATTTAAAAAAAAAGAAAAAATAAGTATGACTGAGGAAGGATAAACACCCCCACCCCAGAGTTTTATACAAAAGTAACTACTCACAAGATTTAGGTTATCTATGGAAAAATCCTACAGAACCAAAAGAGAAAGTCAGGACTGTAGCCAAAATCAATCCAACAATAAATGTATTCTTTGTTGTATATCTTTATAGTTGATATATATGCTGACCTAGAAATCTGAATAAAATCACCTTACAGAAACTGTTTAAAAAAAAGTATGTGTGTACCCACTCCTTAAGGTAAATGTAAACATTATATACTACAAACATGTACTAGTAATATTTTTAATGAATTTTAAAAGAAATGTAACATTAAAAGAGGAAATTGCACTTTCTGAATTTCCTTTTTAAAAACTGACATAGTCAAGGAAGAAAAGGTATTAACCACTTTGGAAAATAAGAGTTTGAATTAACCATGACTCTCCTTGCCTCAACCCCCCTTTAAGATAAAACACAGGCACAGAAAAAAAATTATCAGTTTACCACACTGTTAAGCAGAAGTTGGAATGTCACATAACTGTATGGCTCAAACCTTTTTGGTCATTTGTATTCCATTTCATCTAAGGAAGGATATAAGGACAAAATACTGAGTTCAGTGTCTGGGGCATAAACACTAGTTTTAAAAAATAATTTTTAAACATGGACAAATGAAAAGTCACTTTGTGTAGCTATATATAAAATGTTGTACTCATTTAGTTCTTAATATACATTTCAGGTCACAGACTTAAGTTTTTTCTTATCAAAAATTTGAGTTGTAAAAACATCTGGCCAGTATTATCTGCACTGGCCAGTATTATCTGTTCTCAGTATGCTCTTGAAACCTGTAATTTCACTGTAAAATTAAGCTTTCTGAAAGGCAAAGTAAAAATAATATCCAGTATTTGAAATCCAATTGAAAGTTTTTCTCATTATAAAAGTAACATTTTTTAAAACACTGGCAATAAAGTCACCTGGAGACAGCCCCAAAATAAACTTATCCTGCTATATTGCCTTCATACTACCTTCATCTACCCATTGCTGAGCATTTTCTTGTGACATTCATCAGTGCCTCAGTGCCTCGTTTAATCTACAGACAAAATCATTATTCAATTCACTTCCTGTAAAGTTTAGCCCTGCAAAGGTTCTCCAAAATTACCTATGTAATGCTGTACAATGGGACACTGTAGTATACAAGTTTGTGTAACTCCCTATCTTCACAAGGCAAAATACGCTTGTTTTTATTTTTGTATTAAAATTGTGTGGGTGTTTCAATGATTACTTTCACTATTATTTTGGCAATTCAGTAATCCTCTATAATCTTCTACTCCTCTACCCAATTCTCAACATACATCTACTAATAAGTTCATACTTTTATAAAGGTTTCACCATTTTGGTCATCATCTATCACCTTAATAGTTCACTATAACACACGTGAGAATGTATCAATTTCTGCAAAAGTGTGAATCACTGTAACCTCAACTAATTTTCATTTGCCCAACCTTTTGTCCTTAAAACAAACCTTTTAACAGGACAAAATGTTGATATCAGGTTTCTGCTGTTTAAGAGTTTCTAAGAGTATGTAAAATAAAGTAGCCCCACTCATTTCTTCGTAGTTTAAGAGCCTATATGTACAATCAAAGAATATAATTAAAGACAACAATTTTCATTATGTACAGTGTATTTTAAATAAGGAAAAGAGTAATTCCTGTTTCCTAACCCTCTCTTTCTCAAGGTTGGATGCAGGTCACTTAAACGAACCAGAATGACTTAATGACTGTTTCTAAAAAGACATTTCCTAAGTTACAGACTCTGTATATCTAGAGTAGAAGTCCAGAATTCATATTGTAATCAGTCCTAAGTTTCTTCTTGACAGTCCATGGTAATAATGATTTGCCTATGAAAGTTACATATTTAGTAAACTTTACTACATACCAGTAGTATGAACACCAGTATTAAACTGGTTATGATCCACACGTTACTTCAAAACCCAGAATGTGTAAAAGGAACAGAATTGTTTCTCTTAAATGCCTCCTAAGCAATGTTTTCTGCTCTTACACGTGTGTCTATCAAGAGACTCCAAATCAAGTCATATGACAGTTCAACAATGAAGAATCAATAGTACAGAAACTTTTATCATTATTAGGGGCTCTTACTGCTTACTACCTTTTAAGATTTCACATGTAGAGACAAACAGAGGAAAATATTGTCTAGCCGTAAAGTCAGTTTTCCTCACATAAGCCTAAAATAACTATATGCTACTTTTAGTAGATCAAAGCCAATTAAAAAATTCCTAGGTACTTTGGTCTAGTCTTTATACCCTCACTGTGTCAAAAATCAACTTAACATTAAACACAATTTACATGAACAACAGGAGTCTAGAGTATTTGGTTGGAATAAATTTATTTCATCTGTCTGTAAACAAGGTGTTTAATAGTTATGGCATTTTTTTAAATGCATATTAAATCAGATGAGTTAGACTGTATCCCAGATGTAACAAAGTGCAGGGAAAGAAATGGACAAATCAGCAACAGGATTTGTTTTTAAATCTGTACATTATCCACAAGGCCCAAACAATAGAAGCAAATACTAGAATGTCCCTAAAGTAGTGCCATCGAAAGAAACCCTTAAATAGGTCAGTTAAATCCATCTCACAATAGCAACAGTTCATTTTAACAATAGTATGGCACAGAATACATATGAAAAAAATTCATCACAAGACAGCCAAGTCCACAGTAATGCAACTTCATATAAAAACTCAAGCTGCAAATAAAAATTGGTCCTATGAAGAACAAAGTGGACACACTCCAGATGGTTATGTTGGGATACCTAATGTCCATAATGGCAGCCTTTATAATTTTACTAAAGAGTAGAGCTGGTGTGCAAAGAAAAAGACAGGAACAAAAATCTGAGCTGTTGCAATGATGGAATGAATGTCCCTGGGGATTCGATCAGTATGGTTACTACAAGGTCATGGGAGGAAGTGCCTTTTGCTCTTGTGTTGCAGTTGCACACTTCATACATCCTACAGACGCTATAAAAGAACATTAAGTGCAACCACAATACTAAAAGCAAACTACTGCAGCTCTCAATAGTCATCAACAAAAGGGGTATTATTGGTTAAATAAACCAGGCACTGCATTAAAAAAAAAAAAAAAAAAGAAGAGGATGGAAGCAAACCAAATACCTCATGTGCAAAGGAAGGGTTGAAAAAAGAGGAGTGAAGGAAAGACACATGCACTTTTTCCTCCCAAACATGCGCTACAAAAGGAAGACTAAATGAGCCAAGTAAATGCTCAAAGTGCTGAAAAGACATTGATCAAATTAGAGATTGTACAACTGGCACCTTGCTTAATATTAACTTATTTTAGTAATCAATATCCCATTAATTGCTAAGACAAAGTGATGCCCAACTTGGCATGCCCCCTCCCCCCAATTTCAAGGTATCATGCAAATCATTATTGTGCTGCAATTATGTTGCCAGGTAAAGGTTGGTTACATACAGTGGTTAACATACAAATGATCCATTGGGCAAACAGGAATCATGACATTAGAAAACAGGTAAAGAAAACTAGCTACCAATTATAGTCTGGTAGCACTGTGACCATAATTGGGATGGTGATGAAGACGGTTGCTAGGTAGATGGGGAGAGGCTGCTTACACATCAGACCTCCTCAGGTATAAAGCGAGTTCATATGCTTTCTTGTTAAGTGTGCCTCCGTGGACACCTTCCTTTCCCATGACTATAACCAATGCTGGAGTACACAAGGAAACAAAACAAAAGTGAACAGAATTATTTAAGGGGGGGGCAGAAAGAAAGACACCTTTCCCCACCAACAGAGGGATACAAAGGAGACACAGGTTCATACCCCATCACCCTGCATTGCTAATAAAGTTTCCAGAATTAAGACTCAAGCTTACAGCTAGGAAAGTTTAAGAGCAATTTTCCCCTAATACTTAACAGTCTGCCTAGCAGCTAGAACCCAGAGTCTCTCAAGTATTTTGCCATTGAGTATGCCTTCTTATTCAATCCGCCTCCATGGACCCCTTCTTTTCCCATTACAAAGACCAAGACTGAAAGAGAAAGAAGAAAAGTGTTTCAAAAGAAGTGTTAATCAAGAAAGTCACTTAAGTTTTAGCAGATAGATCCCTGATTAATAAGTAAAATTAAGTTAGTTTTACATGAACTGTCAAGCACTGAAGTCAATCAAGTCTCCAGAACAGAGAACTTTCAAATCAGCAATATACTAAAAATAAAATAATTAACTATTGACTGCATTTTGGAAGCCTTGTCAACACCGAAGCAAAGTTCCATACAATTATCATTATGCTAGCTATGGGGGAAAAAGCAATTTAATTTTGGGGCAAAAATTCTGCTTGATGTGACAAATATATACTATTTGTTCCAAAAATATACTTTAAAACTCAGGTCATCATTTACATATTCTCCTCAAATTTAGCATGCTTGTCAAGTATAAACTAAGTCTTACCAATGACGCTATAAATATGCTTATTATTTTCAAAGGAAAATGAAAATCAAATTTAAACAGCATTTGAGAAAAGGTCAAGTATATGTCTTTTGCATACTGATAATTTCACTCTGCTAAAGCTTCCTTTTTAACTGAGTCTAATATCCTGGAATAGGCTTACTCTTTCTAATACCAGGTTCTTTTTGATACAATTCAAAATCTACCTGCTAATGTATGTGCAGGTGTATGTGAGATTTTGTGTTCACTGCCACTAGATGTCAGTAGTGCTCTCTGCCATGAAAAAAATCTGTCTGGTTTTTTTAATGCATTTTTTTAGCATAGGTATCTCTGAGAGCAGCTAATGTTTAGAGACTTTCTATTTCAAAGTCATCTAATTTTCCTATAAATATCCATAAACATCAACTGATACCAGAATAAGCCTTTGGGACAATCACAGGGAATTGGTAAAACCAGAATATGAAACTGTAGCTTCAAGTCTCTTCACATGGTAAAGCAGTTCTTAAAATTAGAGGTGCCAACTTTGCCAAGTGAGGCTACAGAAGCCCTGTTTATTTAAAAATATTTAAACAAGTTAATAGATCTAAATATATTGGCAGGTCAATTAGCATAATAAACCTCAAATTCAAGCTTCTTTTGAAAAAACTGAAATGTCTTTGGCGCAGTAAGAACTTCCATAATGCTGATACCAGACATTCTGCACCAACTATGTAAATTAAATGTATTTTCCCACTTCTCAAATCTACATTATTGGTTCTTGAAAGATTTTAATAAATGGACTTTTCTAAAACAGTAATCTAATTAACCCTGTCATTTCTAGCAATATTCCTAGAAAAAAGTGAATAATGACTGAACAATAGAAAGGGGGAAAAACCCAAAAGATTAATGAATAAAAAGAAACAAATGATTTTAACTTAACTTTTACTTTATAAAGGACAGAATTATCATTTGACAAACCAGTTTGAGAAACTTTCTAAGTTCACTACGGCTGACAAGACTTGATATCAATTTGAATGAAGTCAAGATGAAAGACACTATGCTGTATGTGCAACTAGTGTAAAGTAGGTAAATCTTAAGCCGTGCTTCCCTTCAGTGCTGGGCAGCTCACAAAAACCACCTTAACAGCCATTATGGACTAATGTTAAAGAAAATTGATTAAGTTGTAATATGGCATGCAACTTTTAATGGCAAAAATACCTTGCTTACCTCTACCAGCTCTGCCGACGGCGACATTGTATGTTGGCTCCCCACCTTGACTCTTTGTCCGGATGTCCATTGTGCAGTCACCATCAACATATAGACTATCTCTGATCACTGAACACTTCTTTGCGCCAAGAGTCAAACCGTTGGTAAAGAAACCTTCCCGGTCTTTTCCTACAATCATGTCTATTTCTATTGGCTGTCCCCCCAAAAAAAGGAGAAAAAGAAAAATTACATTGTAGTTGATTCTTTCGGAGCCTGACACAACATAAAAGACTGTGTTGCGTTTGTACTACCACTACAAGAGTCAATTTTTCCTATTGTAAAATCAAGATTCACTCTTTTCCAAAGGATTATCTAATCCTACATTATTTACATGCCTTAGATTAATTTACCTTCACAGTTAATTGTGGTCTGCTAACTAAAACCAGTCTATACAAAGGCTCTAAATAGTAACTGACACTAGTCAAACCACAAACTTAAAAAGTTATTTATAAACTGTATCAAGTCAGGAGGTGCTTTTGAGGGTGCTTATGTAAAGATTCAGCTACGAACTCAACAGCTTGTCTATCATAGTCACATTATAGTCAGTCATGCTGCATCAAATTTAAAGTTGGTTCAGCCTCCTAAAATAAACCACGCACTTGGCAGATCTGTTTTCTCTTCACGGAACAACTAGAAATACCCTTGATGAGATGTACTTCGATCTTTAGATCTCAGCACATTTTCAGATTCTTACTTCCCTCCTACTTTTCTAGCCACTACTCCTTTTTGTCTCCAAACTTTCCTTCCCCTCCCATCTCAGTAATCAGTTTTCTCCCTGGGCAAATGCAAAACGGATTCTTTCTTCAGTACTGCAGAAAGCAATGGTAAAGGAAGAGAGAAAATGGAGGGAGACTGGGAAAGAAACAGAGGTTCAGCCACCAGCACCGGAAAGAAGAAACCATGAATTCTAACATTCCATGAATAAGGAAGGCGTCGCCCCCATCAGAACTGCAGAGTCATAGCAGGCCCAGCCATTTCCAAGCACACTCCCGCAATCTTCCCAGCCAGACAGCGGGAACTCTCACACAAAGACAGAAGGACTGCAGAAAAAAAGTTGAGCACCGGATGCCAACTATCTGTAGGAATTGTGGTCCACTGCAGGTACAGACGATCTTAAACTATCAAGGACTAAGTTCAGCAGTCAGAGATACTAAACCACATCAGGTAGTAAAAGAATAATTAGCACCCATACAGGGGGAACATGAATGTTGCAGTTTGCTGGCAAGGAAAGCTAAGGCCAAAAAAATTAAGGGAATGGTCTCATATTCCATATCTGAACATTTTAAAAACAGCTTTGGGAAGAAACAAGCAAAACAATAAGCAGTTCTGTACGCTCAGTGTCAAACACTCCCCAAACGTGACAACCAAGTCCAAACCATCAAGTCACAAGAAAATCGGGCAGTTAAATCTGCATTAGCTCCTATATCATTAGTAAAGACAGAAAGACTTTAGAGAAGTGCCCTCCACTCCCAGTTTCTGCTGATTATTGAAAGTACCCTAAAATCAGCCTGTTTTAAGAAGTATGTTGCATAACTAGGGATAACGGTATATCGATGAATCTCCATAGGAGGAGAAATCAATGGCAGTTCGCCATCTTGGAGAATTAAAAAAAAAAATCCTATAGAGCCAAGCTGAAGTCGAGATTCACGAATCCACCTACGTGGTTGGCGTACATTTCTCACCAGCCCCGGAGGCCTGGACACCGGCAAACCTACGCAAAGTCGCTTCGAGAATCCCGGGGGCCGGGCCGTCACCGCCTCCCACAGCCTGCGCCGTCCGCGAAGCCAGGTACAGCCCGCCGCCGGGACCCCGGCCCGGACTCCCGAATCTCCTGCCACCCGGGGCTGTGCAGAGCAAGCCTCAAAGCTTCCGGGGGACCCGGTGAATCACACCGGGGGAACCATCCCCCGCCCCCCCCCGCACTACCCTCCCCCACCCGGCCCCGCGCCCGGCAGGCGAGGATCCGGCCGCCGCCCCCGCCCATCCGCCAGGCCGGGACAGGGGGCATCCCCGGCCTCGGCCTCCCAGCCCGCCCGGCAGCCGCATCCTCCAGACCGGCGCCTCGCACACCTGCCGGCCCGGCCCCCGTGCCCGCCCCGCTCTGCGGCGCCCGCGGCCAGCCAGCCGGCTCGCCAGTGAGAAGCCGGTCCGGCCGCTGCTGGTCCTCACCGTAATGCTCTGGAAGACGCCCCCGGCCGTGGCTGCCCAGACGTATTTGGCGTCGCAGTAGCCGACAATGGCGGCCTCCTGGCAGCAGCCATCGCACATCAGGTTATCCACGTAGCTCTGCCAACCGGCCATCTTCGAGCCCTTCGCACTGCAGCGGGGACGGCGAGGAGCAGCAGGCGCAGCGGCGGCGGCGGGCGGCGGCGGCACGGGGGGAGGCGGGGCGGGGGCGGGGAGGAGGCGGCTCTGCGCAGGCACCGACCGCCCCCCTCCCCGAGGAGCTGCGGAGGGAGGACGGGGGGACGGCGCCGAGGGACGAGTCGCGGGGCGCGTCCGGCCCGGCCTCCCGCCCGGCCGCAGCCGCGGGGCCGGCTAACCAGCGGCAGGAGGCTGCGGAGCGGTTGCGCTCGCGCCGACGGCTGCTTCTCACCGCGCCCTCAGCTCGCCGCGTCCTGCCGTGCGCGCGTGCGTGCGATCCTTCCGCGGCGGCGCTCACACACCGAGGGTCCCGGCGCGGGCGGGGGAGCCCGAGGCTGGGGCGCGGAGGGATACGGCCGGGACGATCACGGCCGCCACGTGCGAGCGGCGCGGGCCGGGTGCGGCAGGGTCGCCGGGGGTGGTGGAGCCCGGGGCCCGGCTCGGTGGAGGGGTGTCTCCGACATCGCACCTGGCGCCCCAGGGGCAGCGGCGGCGGCGGGGCAGGGACGCCTCGGAATTGCCGCAGCCGCCCGGTGATGCGCTCGTCTTCCTCGTCTGGTGGCCGTGGATGCGGAATCTTGAGCCTCGGTGTCGGGTTACAGCGTTGCCCTAGTGACGGGATGCCGAGCGTTGACTCTTTGTCGTGGGAGCTGCTGGTGGCGGGTCGCCCTGGCTCGTCTGAGGCCTCTCTTGTGAGACCCCCGTTCCCTGGACCCCTTTCGCCCTTCGGCTTTAAAGCTTGGCCAGCTGGCGTGCTCCTCAAATCAGGGCAGGCGGCGGTGGCTCTCAGGAACATTGCTGAGCTTTGCAGATCTTTCATTGTTGCCTCGTTTGTATACTAGAGGCCTCGCATTTTGTGGATTCGTTGCCTAGAAGAGTCCCCTGAATGTCATGGATCCATACGTGGCTAAATTGCTCATAAATTCCGAGCAAAATAAATAGAGACCTGTGTAAACTCTTGGTTAACCGAGAAAGCTACTACTGGCTCCAGAGATGTCGGTGAACGTACAAAGAATGCAACTGTAGGAAAGGGTTCACTGAGTCAACATGACATTTTTGATCTCCAAGGCTGAAAAATAATACAGGATCCTGATCTAAGAAATGTGTTTACCAGGTAAATGGTGATTAGATACCCTGTGACCCGTCTCCTACCGTCTGAATAACTTCTAGGCATTTGGACTAGACACAGAATTAGGAGCTGACTCATAATAAAGATTTAGACTTTAAAGTAACAAAAGGGATCTGCCAATTAGAGAAAGGAAAACACAAAAACATTGAAAAGTTGACTTGCAACTTTAAAATTACTACGTAAGGTCATGATTTGTAGAGAGTTATAGGAAACTAGATCCGGAAGGAAAGCAACGTTGCTAAACAAATCTAGCTGGTTCTGAAGTTATGTTTTTGTTTTTTTGTTTTATTTTTCTGGTATTTTCTTTGAAATGGACCACTGCAGGAAGAGGATAGAGGAGTAGAGTAGAAGAGATTGTTGGTTTAGGATCCAGATTGAGACCCTATATTGTGTTATGCTGTGAAGATTCAGAATACCAATGTGTTGTTGACTTTTAATATTTGTTTCTTAGCTGTTATTGCCTTAGAAGTTAATGATGGCTACATTGTGATAACATGGAAATGTAGACTTTGTGAGAACTCATCAAGTTATATTCAGAGTTTGTGCTCTTTGTTTATATGTGTTACAATCCAGTAATCTTAAAACATAAAAGATAATTGGAAAGAAAAATTGGCACTAATCCCGCTGCTTTGAAAGGCTGAGGCAGGAGGATATTTCGACCCCAGCTCAGGCAAGTTAGCACGACCCTATTTAAAAATAAAAAAAGGAATGGGGATGTAGTTTGCTGTGAACACCTTAGATTCAATCCCCAGTAACGCACAGTGTCAGAAAACGAGAGTGTCAGTAACTGTTTAGAAATTGAGTTTTATGCATTGATTTGCTCTGAAGTTAAGATTTATTCCTGGGGTTTACTATCATTTTTCTTTTTAAGCTCAGAGTTTGAAATAACTGCATTCTATTCATACTCCTTTTTGTTGCCTTTAAACAGTAAAAAGATTAGAAATTCGAATCTCGAGATTCTAAAATATGTATTGAGTAAAAACATTCACAAAAATTTAGAATTTGTCATTTTCTCATTTTTTTTCTAAAATATAACAATGCACTTTAGTTAGTTTTACTTTTGCAGTATGCTCTTATTTGTTTATTTATTTTTGGAATTCCATACAGTAAAATTAAGTATCTTGAAAAATATATTTTGTGTAATAGATTAGACTTCACAGCTTAAAGAGTTTTAGATTATATATTCAGAGGATGTAGCTCAGGGGTGTCGCCACCTGCCTAACAATCACAAGTTCTTGAGTTTGATCCCTGGTACTGAAAAATTTATGTATTTAGTCCATTTACTCTGTTTTCACTATGACGCTGGGGTCATCCTGTACCTTTCTTTAGACCTAGCTTCCTGGCATGCTACCTTATTTTCCATTTATATACCATAATCTCTTCCTATTTATATCATTACTGCATATCATATGTGCTTCAAAAACTATAAATATTGAGAATATTGGGTTTAAGGAATGACAATATGTTAAGTCCAAAGGAACTATCCACATGCGAAAAAAGAATTAACCAACTTCTTTGTTTCCTTTTTTTTATCAGGGTAGCAGATCCCTGCTCAGCAGTGCCTGGCAGAAGTTTAAAAAAGTAGCTCTTTTGTTGCTACAAATATTTAAATAATGAAGCTATTTACAATCAGAATATATAAATATAGAGGGCATTTTCCCCCAAATTATTCTCTTCTTGCTGAACAAAATAAACTGTGTCAAACCACATTCTTTAATGAGTAAATCAGACAGTATTTGAGCTCTTTAATTCCATAATTAAATCATTTGAAATTTTAGCAAAAGTCCAATAAGTTACGCTAGTTAAAAAGTACTCAATTTGATAAACATTGGAATAGAAACTAAAACCATAGACTGTAATTATCCAACTCTAAAACTATAATTAACTAAAGCCACCAAAACTCAATTATCCAGAGTTTTTACCTCCATACTTCATTTTTGGAAAAAGTACATTAAGAAAGTAATATCACAATAACCAAAGGAAAAGTGTTAGAAACAGAGAAAAAGTACCCTTACTTCTACAAGGTAATACAAATGTTGTCTTTTTGGATATATTTACCATTTTTGTTTATGACTTTTTACACAAGGAGCAAGGAATGACTATAATTCTAAATTGGTCTGTTTTGCCCTGAGATCTATGTATTTTTGTTTTTTGTAGTTTGAGACTAACTCAAAAAGAAATTAAATTGCTATATGTTTCTTCTGATGAATTTAGCTTTATCATTAAATTCTTGCCCTTGGGCCAAGGATTTAGCTCAGTGGTTCAGCTGCCTCACAAGTGCAAGCTCCAGAGTTTGATCCCTGGTACCACATACCACAATGCCAGGCATGGGGCCTCACACTTGTAATCCCAGCACTTGGGAGGCAGAGGCAGGAGGATTGCTGTAAGTTTGAGGCTGGCCTGGGCTACATAGTGAGCTCAGGGCCAGCCTGAACTACAAAGCGAGACCCTGTCTCAAAAAAACTGAAAAAAAATAAATAAATAAAAATTTCTTGCCCCCCTTTATCACCAGTAGTGCTTTTGTTTTAAAATTGATTTTGTCAAGTGCTAAGATTGATGTCACAGTTCTCTTTTTTTTTTTTTTTGCTTTTTGAGACAGGGTCTCACTTTGTAGTTCAGGCTGGCCCTGAGCTCACTATGGTGCCCAGGCAAGCTGCCGTGAACTCAGCAATCCTCCTATCTCTGCCTCCCAAGTGCTGGGATTACAGGCGTGAGCCACCATGTCCGGCATTGTGGTATGCGGTGTTGATTGCTGGTGGGCGTGTCTCCATGCCCAGCATTATATGTGGTTACCGGGGATCAAACTCAACCTTGCGCTTGCAAGGCAGGCCCCGGAACCACTGAGCTAACCCTCTGGCCCTCACAGTTCTCTTTTTATTTTTTATTTATTGTTTTTTTTGAGACAGGGTCTCGCTTTGTAGTTCAGGCTGGCCCTGAGCTCACTGTGTAGCCCAGGCAAGACTTGAACTCAGCAATCCTCCTGCCTCTGCCTCCCGAGTGCTGGGATTACAGGTGTGAGCCACCACCCCAGCACTGTGGTATGTGGTACTGATTGCTGGTAGGTGTGAGTCACCATGCCCAGCATTGTATGTGGTTACTGGGCATTGAACTCAGGACCTTGTGCTTGCGAGGCAGGCACCGGAACCACTGAGCTAAATCTCCGGCCCACAATTCTCTTTTTATTGATATCTACCTTATGTAGATTTTCTCTCCTTCCACTTCATTTCAAACTTGCTCTGTTCTTGCATTTTCTTACAACTTAACTGGATTTTGGTATTTTATCTAATATGGCAATATGGCCTTCAATTGGCAAGTTTAATTCATTTACATCCATTGTAATTATTATCATTGATTGAAGTTGTTTGACCAAATTACTCCAACTCTTTGTATGTTCTCTATTGTGAAACTTACTGGATTTCCATTCTTTTAGTGTTACCTTTTTTCTATTTCATTCTGTTTGCACTGAGCTACACTCTCAGCCCTTTTAATGATAATTTTTTGGGGGGAGCAGGTTCTCACTAAGTCATACCTCAGCCTCCTAGAGTGTAGGAAGTACTGGTGTGTGCCACCCCCATGCCCAGAGCAATGTTGGGATAATTCAGCTTCACTCTTTTCAGCTATTGTTCTCAATTGCCTCTATTCTCTTCTTCAAGGGGTCAGAGTAAATATGTTTCTGCTCTGTCTTCTGTTTTAGGTATCTCTTTATGTCATTTATCTTCTCACTCTCTGTACTGCATTTTGGGTAACTTCTTCAGCTATATATTCCAATTCATTCTTCAGTTGTGTTTCACCTATTAAAAGTCCTACATTATGGATTGGTTTGTTGTTACGTGTAGTTCTGCAAGTTTTTTTGTCATTTTGGAAGTTTCATTTTATTATCCCATTTTCCAGGTTATTCCTGATAGTCCCTTATTACATGCTTATCTTTGTAATTCCTTATGTCATTTCTTTAAATTAAAGAAATTTAAATTTCTTTAAATGACATAAGGAATTCTTGGTGAGTTATTGTGTGCTTTGTACCTATCTGACAGTTCCTGTATGTAAATGACTTTTTATTTCTTTTCACACACAGTGGCTTATTTCTCTGCTTGGTGAGCTTAAGATTTTGAACCTAATTAAGATCATATTTCCTTTATCTTAGTATGTATGTGGAAATACTAATAGTCTGAATAGAAGACCCTTACTCTCAAAGCTATTTGCATCTCCTTCTGCAGTGTGCCTGGTGATTCTAACCACTTGGGGCCACGTCAGTCCTTTCTGTGGTGACTCCATAAATCAGAAGTATCTGACTCAAATGTTTCATGTATTTTGCACCTCAGCCCTATTCTTCCTGCCTGTGTGCAGACTGAGGCTCCAGTTTATGCTTAAGATTTCTTTCTTTTCATGTGGTGGTTGGGGGAAGGGGTTTATGAAAAGTTTTCCGATTTTTATATGAGGGTTTCACTTGCTTCACATTCTTTTTATTTAAATTGAATTCTTTATTGGTACAATTTATATACATCTCACAATCACATATAACATTGGGGAATTTGTACCAGTATATGACACAAGTTAATTCTCATTTTTACCCATATCCCTACCCACCCACACCTCCCCACCCCCTTTATACATACTCTTTTATTTTCTTTCTGTATCATATTTATTCCTTCCCCTCATTACATTCCCA
>PVIC010042309.1:0-15854 GCA_004025085.1 Thryonomys swinderianus
GTCCCCTCCCACAGTGCCGGGAGCTGGTGTTGGGGAGGTGCTGTCTGACGTGGGGCCTCCGACCTCACCATCGTGTGGTCCCCTGCCTGAGAGCGAGGCCCAGGGTTTCAGTGGCACAAATCAACCAATGAACAACAAAGGGGCATAAATAACAACCGTCATAAAGGAGCAGTTCTACCACCCAAACCCTGCGGGTTCAATTTAGTATCAGCAATCTCTTTTAGGGGGCAAAGAGATTGAATAGTTTTCAGGTCCATAAAACAGATTATAAACTGCCACAGACGCATGGCAGTGTATTGTGGGCTGAGCAGCCCGGGAAGGGCCTGGAATGAAAATAAAGCAGAGCTGAACCCACAGTCTCATCGAAGCCAGTTGAAGGGGGTGGAGAACAGGAAGTACAGTTCTGTTCTTTACAGAGAGCAGACGAGAAATGAGGGAGGAAGATGGGAAGGGAAGAGAGACACAGGAGAGGAGCGATGGGGGAAAAACAAGCAAAATGGCGACAAAGAAAAGGAAGGGGAAGCTCAAAGGAGGCTGGGAAAGGGGTGGGGGGAGGCTGGGAGGCCAAGAACTGTACCCTCTTCCTTTCCCCAAAACAAATGACCTATGAGCGGAGGTTTTAAACCTTCAGAGATTTATAAGAGCTGAACACAAGGATGTTATGCAGGAGTATTATGCAGGGATTTGAAACCAAGATACCTTGAAACTGATTTGCCATGATCCTGAGCGGCACTTCTATATTTATGTTTGTGCAGCACTGGGCTGATTCTCCAGCCCTTTTTACATCTTTTGGTTTTGAGACAAGATCTCACCAAGTGAACCCGGAATGTGCGATCCTACCTCAGCCTCCCAGAGTGTGAGGAGTAGAGGTGTGTACCACCATGCCCGACGACACTGATTTTCTTCAACATGGGAAACAATGTATTTTCCTTCTAGGCCAGAACTGATAGATGTGGCTTCAGTGCAAGGAAGGGGGAGGGGGGTCAGGAGAAGTAAAAGTGAGCAAAGTGTCAAAGGAATCCATCAGCAGGCTCCCTGGGCTCCAGGGATCCAGCAAACCAGTCATTAATAATAAATACTACAAGCTTTTATTTTTATGATCGCTCCAGAGGAAGGCACACACTCAACACTCATCATCTCTGACCTTTACACATCCCTTCCGGGGTGAGAACAAAACGCTACCACACAGTTCTCCAGTGCTCTCTGCTTTACAGACGTGTCCCCCACACTACTGCGTTTGGTCTGCTCGACAGCTCTGGGCAATGGCTGAGACAGACCAAGGGCTAAGTGACTTTCCTGAGATCATCCCTGTGGCTTGACCCGTGTCCCCTAGAGGGATATGTTGAATTCCTTTTGCTACCACTTGTAAGTGTAAGCTGGTTTGGAAATGGGGTCTTTGCTAATGTAATGAAGATGGAAAGTAAAACAAGCTTCTACTGGTGTAAGGTGGGCTTTTCACTTCATATGCCAGTGTCTTTATAGGAAGCAGAGAAGACTGTACATGCACAGAGGACAAAGCCACATCGGGAGAGGGGCAGATGGGACTCTCCCAGCCGCAAAGCACAGAACACAAAGAATCGCTGGAACACGGAAAAGACCCTGACTAGGAACGTGTAGCCCCACGAACTGTGAAGGAGGCATATTATCGTTTTAAGCCACTTAGTTTGTGACACTTGGTTCAGCATCGCCGGAAGGCAATAGTCTCACAGGCAGTAGCCGTGGGGTGCGATTGAAACCCTGGTCCCCACACTCCAAGCCCAAAGCCTTCCTAATGCCCTTTCGCCGAGCAGCGTCCTGTCTCTGAAGCCCCTCTGCCCCGGCCGATCTAGCCGCCCTCACGGTCCCCTTTGCGTCCCAGGTTACCAGCCACTTCGAGCTGATCACTCAAGCCCCTCCCACAGCTGTAGTGTCCCCGAAACGCAACTGGTCCGCCTCATTGGGCAGCTCTCCTAACAAGCCCCTTCTCGCCCTGTGATGATCCCATGCGGTAACGAAGAGAAACTTGGACTCTGTGGCATTTATTTAATGCGCTGCGTCAAGACCTTCGGATGCATTTCTTCCCGTCCTTAGAACACCCTTCCAAGGTCCACTGGGAATCGTCACCGTTTTCATTTTATAGATAGGGAAGCTGAGGCTCAGAGAGGTGAAGGAAACATGCTCTGATTTAAACAGGTACCAGGAACCAGCGCGTGAGTCCAAGGGCTTCATTCCCGGGCCCACCACCAGCCCCAGCACGCTGCGAGATCCTCAGCGGCCGGGGGAGGGAGGCCTTCAAGCCCGACCGCCTCACTTTACAGATGGCGTTGTCCTTGATCCTTGCCAAGATCATGCCCCAACTTGTCTTCAACATACATCACAAGGAGCGATTTGAACACGGAATGTAAAGGGTTTGCAGACCATGGCCCAGCTGGAAAGAGGGAGTTCTCAAAGCTGCATTTACTCACCTAGTGTTTCACTAGAGCACAATGAGAAGACACCACGTGCCCCCAGGGAAGGAGGGAGGGAGGGAGGGGAGGTCGAGAAGAGCTCGCAGGCTGCCACAGGAGGCCTCGGTGCCACCGTCAGGCCACAGATGTGCTTTGTTTAATCCACATGTTGTTCACAATATTTTTTTAATAAGTTGGAACAACAAAAGGTCTGAGAACATTACCCTCAAATCTTTTTTTTTTTTGAGACAGGGTCTCGCTTTGTAGTCCAGGCTGGCTCTGAGCTCACTATGTAGCCCAGGCAAGCCTCGAACTCAGCAATCCTCCTGTCTCTGCCTCCCGAGTGCTGGGATGACAGGCGTGAGCCACCACGCCCAGCACTGCGGTATGTGGTATTGATGGCTGGCGGGCGTGAGTCTCCACACCCAGCATTGTATGTGGTTACCAGGGATTGAACTCAGGACCTTGCGCTTGCGAGGCAGGCGCCGGAACCACTGAGCTAATCCTCCGGCCCTACCCTCAAATCTTGATGTCTCGTTTTCGTTGAAAAGCCAGGTGCCTGGCAAGCTGAGGTTCGCCTTCCCACCCAAGCATAGCGAGCTAGAGCGGAGGGGTGACCTAGCATGTTACCCTCGGTCCCCACCATGCCATCATCCCACGCAGCAGGGGCTGGTGACAGCGGCCTTTTACAGCCCTCTTTACATGAGGGCAGCTTTTCTTATCTTTACCCCGTTACTCTTTGGGGCCATCTGCCTGGCCAGTCGACATTTTAATGTGGAATCACTGACCCAGTTTTTTAATGCATTCCTAATACGTGGGAACAAATATTTAGGAAAGATTTTAAAGGGACTGTGGCTCAGAAGCATAGCACAAAACAGTGTATCTCCAACTGTAATAGGATGGAATGGTTACTGGAAGTTATTTGGGAGGCAAGAAAAGATGATTATTCCCCACCTTGTGAAGTAGGAATTCAAGGAGCTAGTTATGGGTTGAATCAAAACAGCCCCCCCCCTTTTTTTTTGCTTTTTGAGACAGGGTCTCGCTTTGTAGTTCAGGCTGGCCCTGAGCTCACTATGGTGCCCAGGCAAGCCGCCGCGAACTCAGCAATCCTCCTGTCTCTGCCTCCCCAGTGCTGGGATGACAGGTGTGAGCCACCACATCCCGCACTGTGGTATGCGGTGTTGATTGTTGGTGGGCGTGAGTCTCCACGCCCAGCATTATATGTGGTTACTGGGGATGGAACTCAGGACCTTGCGCTTGCGAGGCAGGTGCCGGAACCACTGAGCTCACCCTCCGGCCCAACAGCCCCATTTTTGATGTAGGTAGAAAACATACAAACCCATTACCTCCAGAAGACTTGAAGCGATAACCAGATCCCAAAACAGTTTTATATATATTCACAGGTGATAAATACATAAGCAGCTATCAGGAGGGAGTCAAGCAATTCACGGAGCCTTATTAAGCGCCGCGTAGCCGCAGGGAGGTTGGTTAACTACAGCATCCTCTAGGCGCCTGGCCTTGGCTTTACTCTGAACAGCACTGTGGTTCGAGCAAGCAACTGCAAGAGACTTCACTTCCACCGAAATCCCCTTTTCCCACTCCAATCACGTACTGCAAACAGAAGGGGAATTTTTGTTTTCCTCGAGATGGGGTTTCTATGGATCCAGGCTGACCTCGAACTCACGATCCTCCCAAGTGGCTGGAATTCTAGTGTGTGCCCCCGTCCTCAGGAGGAGAGGCTAAATCTCAGAGACATGTGAAGCTCCCTTGGAGAAAACATTCGTCTCCCGCGGCACAAATGGCTTTGCAGTTAGAGCCAGGGCATTGAATAGGAGTCCCGGCCTCCCATGTAGCAGCTCCGCCTCGGCCCGTCCCTCACCCGTCCGCTCCCTCTGCCTTCGGAGCTCAAATACTCCCATCTGTGGACCTCATCAGGTCACTCAGGGGGACAAGAGCATTTTGTGAATGAGGTTACGATATGTGGAGTATATGGCCAACCAAAAGGTACAAGCAAGAGACCCGGAGGCTAAAAACGACGTGCAATGCATTTTGCTTAGAATAGTTCGATGCAAGATCCTAAAGGAATTCCTGTTTACTAACCTCACAAGGCGGATCCCCAAGGCTTCACACCAGCCCCGTTCGTGACTCACAGTATTCTGACTCATACTAAGATTTGCTCACTCTGTTCTATCCAAGCATTAATGAGCTACTCTGTTTTAGGCCTTTGGGACTTTTCTGATGATATTTGTCCCTCTGAATTTTCTGCCCTGCCAATTCTCCCAAGCCCACTGGCATGAGACCACTGGCCTGTTTTGTTCCCAGGGGCCAGACACTTTATTTGCCTTCCCACCCCTCACCAGAGCTGCTCAGTTTCCCTCTCCGCTATGTTTCTGGTCACGTCTGATTTCTCCAGGGTCTTCGCAGCTGGCCGGGCAGAGAGCCACCTGCCCCGGCCAGCCCGGGCTGCCCGAGGGTCTGCCCGGAGGCTTCCCTGTCACCTCTCCTACAACTCTCAAACTGTTTGCTGCGTCTCTGTCCAGCCGAGGTGGAGGAGCTCAGGGCAGCTCTCCTACCACTCGTGGGAGTCCAGAAGCCAGTGTCGGGGAGGTCACGATGCTGAGCTCCAAGTACCAGAGGGCGCTCCTGCTCTCCAGGGCCAGCTGGCCCCGTCCCAGCCTCCTGACGCTTCTTGCATTTGACATTTTAGTCCTAAAATTACCGAGCCTCCCTTGTTCGGCAGAGCTTTTTTCTTTCAGTGGGTAAATTAACAGTCTGGCTAATTAATGGGTCTTTTAAAATGTACATGCGTTAAACTTCTATGCTTCGGAGAGATTCCAAGCAGTCATAGCAGTTTGATAGGTGCCACGGGGAAAGCATTTTACGATGAAGCATTAGAGATGATCATTCTACAGGACCTGGTCTGTATATCTCAAACCCAAATAGGTTCCTTCATCATGACTACAAGGTCACGAGTTTGTTTCCTCACATGGGATGTGAGTGAATTTTGTTCCAGCAAATGGCCCAAGTAGAAGCTTGAAAGCTGGTATCAAATAAGAGCCCTTTTACTGACACCCAGGGCTGCCTTGTGCTGGGTGGAGACGGCCTATCATATCTTAATCCATGGGCCCACTGAAAAATACTAACTGTGATCACCAGATAGTGAGATTATTTCCCTGACTCTGTGCACTAATTAGCAACGGCATTTGTCAGGCTCGCTGTCATGCAGCAAAGGATCTGGAAAGCTGAATTAATTTAGCCACCACCGTGCACTAAAGATTCTTGGCTTGTAAGAATAATCAACCTTCTCACCTTCTCTCTTCCGAGAGGAACGAGTCTGAAGGTGTCATGAAGACAGATTTCCATCTGTGGTCTGTACTACAGCTGGAGTCAGGTTTGCAAATTCTGAGGCCTACAGGTGCCGCGAGGCAGCTAATTTTAATGATGAAGTGGACCTGGTGGAAGAAACATACAACCCACCCTATCTGTTCTGGGCTCCACTCTTGAAAGAGACAGTCACTATTATGGGACTAACAACACTGCAAGAGTGATGATAATATAACTTTTCAGCCTCAGTGTCACAGATGAAGAAGAGGATCATGGCGGCCAGCTACAGAGCACATGCCAAGCTAGAAGGGGACAAGGGTCACTCTGTTCCAACCAGTGTCGTGAAGCAATACAGACCTAATCGTGGCAGCATGGCTGATTTTTTAAAAGAGATCAGGAATATGGAATTTTATGTAACATTTCCCAGTGTTACCCCCTCATCTTTTAAACACATAAAGTAGGTGCACAGTATAATACACATCTTGCCCAACCGGAACCCATGATGCCACCTTATAATCCCAGCTGACACTGGTTATTCCCCTACTCTCTCCCAACTATGCAACAGACACTGAGAAACTGAAGATTTTTTTTCCATTTCAAATATTTTTTTAAGTACTAGTTTTCCAGGACATTCTACAGATTACTTAACACTCCACTTGGCCCGCTCACTCACTCCTGCCTCCTCATCTCAAGTCTTAGAGAGATGGCACCAACAAACGGCTCCACCGTGCACCCAGCAGAGGAGTGAGGCCCAGAGTCAAGGTGCCGCACTACAGCCAGGGCCCGGGGCTGCTCATACCCAGGACAGGGGCCCCGGAGCAAACCAGCGTGCCTCCTGTGAAAGAGTTCCTAATTCTGGCACACGACGCTAGAAAATATTCATGAGAGCCAGCGTGCCTTCCCTGGTTTAATCCTTTGCCCTTTCCCTCCCTTCTTTGTGGCCAGAGAAGATCCACTCCATCATCCTCCGCTTTGAGGTCCTGACTGCTGAGGTGCCTGTAGTGATTAATGTTCTCTTTGCTGGCTGCTCTTGCAGCTCCAAAACGTCACGCGGGCACCTTGTGTCCTCTTCAACCAAGGAAGACTGGATGATAGTTTGTTTCCAAATTTATTCTAAAATAATTGGCTCTTACTTAAAATATGTAAATCTCACTGTGACCAAAATCTCAGAACCTAGGATCTGACTCTCATCTAACTCCCAGATGGACAAAGTAGTCAAATGTTTTATGTTAAGCCCAAGTCAGGCAAGAATGTATTTGGCCACAATATCAGAAATCTGATGCGTGAGACTTGTTTACTTCCCTATATAACACCACATCTGAAAGTGGATTATTATGGAATTAGTGCAGGGGCACAAGACTGTCAGGATGCTGGGTCAACTTTCTGTTTCTCTGGCCACCCAGACAATGTGGCTGTACCCATCATGCCGAGCATAATGGAATGGAGAAGGAGAGGGCTTCCCCCATCATGATCCAGCCTTGTGATTAGAGTCAAAATCCTTTCCAGAAGCCTCCAGAAAATGCCTTATTTTCTCTTATGACCCACAATAACTCCATGCATGTTCTTAGATGCATGTCAGATACTCAGGGGTTTGTGGCAGGCTCATGTCTATCATAACATAGCCTCCAAAATTATCAAGATAAACCACCTCCTTTATCCTTACTTGAACCAAACAAGGCTTCTGGCAGCAGGAAAGTCACGGCCATGTGGCACCCACGGAGCCAAAACATGCCACAAAGCTAAATTTACAAAATAAGTGAAATTGTCAGGATGAGGAGCCAGATACACAAGAGTTCTGAAGGAACTCAAGAATGAAACAGGGCAAGGGATGTAGCCTACACCTACTAATGGCTGCTACTTCAGAAGGCTGGTTTACTGAAAGGGCATTTCTTATTCAGAAGAACTCCAAGGCCATCCTGGAGAAGTGGCAGGTAGCTATCAACCACCGTGAAACACACTCAGTAATCCTCACGAGGTCTCAACACAACTGTTCCCGGTCATATGGTAGGATAGGGCTAACAAGCGAGTTAACGATAATGGGTCAGTTAGGAGGGACTGGAACTCAGGTTTGAGAAGACGAATCAGACAGATTGGATGAGAGCATGAAAAGAGAGTAAAGAGAAATTCTACACAAAACTTTGCCAAAATCATCAGGTGTGTTAATTATTCAAGGCTCAGCCATGAGAAGGGCACCAGGTTGGTAGGCTACACCCTGTGGCAGAAGGAACAAGTAAGTATAACTCACTGAGACCAGACACACTCTGGAGAGGTAGGGAGGAAACAGACCATCAATAAAACAGGTCATCAGTGAAACATGGGCAAGCCTGCATACTAGGAGAGAGGTCTGGATTCTGCATGAAAGGGTCTCCCAGGCTCTTGAGGCCATTCCATTCAAACACTAAACACAGCTGCTGTCAGTTATGGTAACTACTGTCTGTGCAGAAAAGAAAGCAAAAGTAAACATGTACACTGAACATCTGGGATTGACTAATAAGGCTCTTCTAAGTCAGAATTCCATATCCACTGGTGACTTACCTAAACTACATCTGAGATCTAATATTTATAAAAATATTCAACTTTTCCAGTTTTTAAAAATTGATCTTATTGGTACATTTTATACACACATTATGATCACAACCAACATTAAGAATTTGTACCAGTATATGACATGACTTAATTCCCATTTTTAGTAGATAGCAATAAAATCGAAACATATCCTACTAACGGGAAAGCCAGATGGTTCAACAAAGGTAAACTCATCTCTACCTACTTAGAGTTCTTTGAGAAACAAAGAATATACTAGAGATTTGTTTTTTACAAGGCAGAATTTCTTAGTGATTCATAAAGATTTCCTTATTCAATGATTTTTAATGGATACAATGAACTGTCCTAGGGTTGAAGAGGTTCATATGTAAGAATTGGTTTAAGGGCCGGAGGGTTAGCTCAGTGGTTCCGGTGCCTGCCTCGCAAGTGCAAGGTCCTGAGTTCGATCCCCAGTAACCACATATAATGCTGGGTGTGGAGACACAACAAACAACAATCAACACCGCATACCACAATGCCGGACGTGGTGGCTCACGCCTATAATCCCAGCACTCAGGAGGCAGAGACAGGATTGTTGAGTTCATGGCGGCTTGCCTGGGCACCATAGTGAGCTCAGGGCCAGCCTGAACTACAAAGTGAGACCCTGTCTCAAAAAGCAAAAAAAAAAAAAAAAAGAATTGGTTTAAAAAGCAAGTATTAAAAAGTGTCTCTCTCTGCAGAGAGAAGCATAAAGCAAAGAACTTGTTTTCTCAGAGATGAGCACCAAGCCAGTCTTGCTCGGCATCTTTACAAATGACGTGGAGGAGAAGAGACATGGGGATAAGGATGACTTGTAGATGGGGCCAAACTCATGGGCAGAAAGGCCAAGCTACTGAAAAAAGAATATAGAGATTTCTGATAAATCCGTGTACAAGGCAATGTATTTTATATATTTTTTAAAAATCCAGACTTCCCATGGGGAACAAAATACAATCAGTTTAGAAAGGATGGTTTCCTGAAGATCCCAGCCCAGTCTGCTGCTGAGAACCAAGGTCAGGAAAGTGGGGAGCATCATCAAAATCCACACTGGAAATGAGGCAAAAAAGGGTCACCTTTCATACACTGTGACATTTCAGTTTCTAAAATGCTCTGTTCAATTCCGTCCTCTAGAAGTGTATCAGAAGTGGATTTCCAGATAAGAGCAGACAACATTGTTCTCAGGAAACATGAGCTATGTATGAAGATAGACTTCCAGAACAGTAATTATTAGCCTGTGAAACACATTCTTCAACATTTTGTCATAGACATCATTACCAATTCCTTGTGCTTAGGGATGCCTCCTCAGGCCAATATTTCTAAATATATAAAACAGAATACAACATACTACTAAGGAAACCAATCACGATGCTGTCTAGTTACCAAAATATTTCAAAACAAATTGGTGATATAGTTGATCTATGTGCTTCTTTACTGACATAATAACAAGTCCTAGCAGGTATAATAATTTCCCACTTTCAAAGTGAGGATGAGCATAAATGTATTTCATTATATCTGTAATAAATACAACATTAAAATATCTGATATCTTGGGCTGGGGATGGTGGCACATGGCTGTAATCTGAGAAGTTGGGAAGCTGAGGCAGGAGGATCATTGCAAGTCCAAGGCCAACTTGGGCTACATAAGGAGTTTGAGCTCAGCTATAATGACATATTGAGACCCTGCCTCAAAGCAAACAAGCAAGCAAAAAAGACAATAAAGTATCTGATATCTAGTGGTGGTGTTTGTAATGGAAGTGAATATTAAATTTCAATTATATGTAATGAGAATAAAGATGCAATTTTCCCACCCAAATTCATAAATTTCCTCCATTTCTCCTATAGGCCCTTTGAAGGACCGGGAACCTGTACTAATCAGTTTTCAGTTGCTGTGATCAAAATGCCTGATACACGTGCCTGACATAAAGAAGGAAAGTATGTTTCAGCTCACAGATTCACGGGTTTTGGTCTATGGCTAGTTCCAAAGCAGGGACGCCATGGTAGATGACATGATGGGAAAAAGCCACTCTCTTCTTGGCAGCTGGGGAGCAGAGAAGTTTGGAAAGAGCCCCAGAGAGGAAAGAGCTGGGAAACAGATATAGTTCTCAAGGTCATACCTCCATGACCCACCCAGACAAACCTAGACGTGTGCTTATGTCATCTGCTAGATGCCCCCAATCTAGTCAGGTTGACAATCATGACTGAGAGTCACAGAGCCCCAGGTTGGAGCCCTGGGTAATGTAGGTCAAACAAACTTACACCACGCGTCTAAGGACATGAAAGTAGATAGGAGGAGGAACACCAGAAACACGAGTGGAATGACTGTAAGATCCAAAAAGGGCAATTTACAACAAGCTTTATAAAGCCGTGCACCCTCATTATTTCCTTAGGTGACTGGAAATATGAGAAGATTCACACAAGGCTTGGCAAACTTGTCCACTGGACACCTAGGAGAGAGGAGAGCTGGAAGACCACTGAACATTTACTGCTGGCATTAGGGCAGACAAGAGACCTTTCATCTGAGGCAAAAGGAAGCCGGGGATAGTGGGTGCAAACTAAAACAGCATTATTTCTTTCCTTATCTGAGAATATGCTCTTGCTCTAACTAACTCTTTTACTGTGTTCACAAGCAAAGCAAATTATAACACCATGCACAGTAATTACATAATGTGTGGTTCTTCCCAAACCTCAGCTTCAGGTAGTGAGCACTAAAAATCTGTGCTCCAATTAACGGACCACAGAAGATTATTTGCAGTGACATCGGAAAAGGGAAACCGAAAGGAGAGAAGGCTTGAAGCCCTGGTACTCAGAGGAGCAAGAGGCAAGAGCCACGTTCTGAGACAGGAACTCTAAGGATAGGGAGCGAGGACAGAGAGGGATCTGAAAGGCCAGTCAAATCAGCACCTAGGACAGCACCGTTATGAGTCGAATCTTCCTTTAGGTCCTTGTTCTAGAAAGAATTTAAACTCACTTTGAATGTCCATCTGGGCTCCCTGAGCCCCTCTTGTCTTCCCATCTATCACACGCCCAACCCATGTCACCGCAGAGCTAAAGGGCCTGATGTTATTATCAGGGCTTCTTCACCTCTATAAGAAAACCAGCGGTCCCCATCTGTCCTGACTCTTTCCATTCCCGGCAGATGCATGACTGACGAGGTTCTGCCTGGAGTCCTCAGGGTCCCTGTGTCTCTCTGAGGCCCCGCAGCAGGAAGACAAGCCTGTCTGGCCAGGCTTCCAGTCTTCTCCTGAGTTTTTTTTCCCTCCCTTTTTGACTTCTTTTATTCCCTGAGTTAGTCACCAGGTCTGACCAGTAGCCAGAGCCTTGACGACATTAGCAAGAAAATTTGATTCCCTTCAATAAAGTTGGAGACAGCCCTCCCCGGAAATCAGTACTTGCCCTGGGTCTCTGCTTCCCACGGGACAGTCCTTCCCCCCTCCGCCCCTTTCATCACAGCAGCAAACAGCCTGCTTCAGGAAGCTGTTTACTTCAGTCTGGCTACTTTAAGTGATTTTTTTTTTCATTCACACGAATAACTTTGTCTCTTCTAAGCAAAACAAAGGCAAAATAAAAACTCAAGGGAGAATACATTAATCTTAAATAGCGAGCAGCTAGAATCTCTTTAAATCTGTAAGGACATTCAAAATCAGTTCACAAAAAAGTATGGAGAAAGCAGAAATATCTAATCCCCAAAAGAGAGAAACTCAAGAGCTGAATCTCAGGAGAAGGTGGAGTAAGTAGCTATGAGTCAGGAGTAAAGGAGGCGGACGTGAGACGGAGTGAGGTCCACGACAGAACAGCAGCACCCACGGCAGAGAAAGTAGGCAGAGAGTGGGGCATCAAAGACTGGGGGGACGGAAGTGAAGAGACGGGGAAGGGTTACTGATGAACACAAGAAACTGCCCATAGATAAGATAATTTAACTCTTGGGCAGACGTGAGCTTGTACACACACCCAGATTCCTGGTGTTCCTCATTTTCCCGGACAAGCCTGGGTTGAGTAGACTGCTTCATCACTTTGTCAAAATCATATGCTACACAGGACCTGGTATTTTAGCACTGTGCTGTAAGTAGACGAAGACTCACTCCACGTACTACAAACACCACTGCAACTGACACCATCGATTCCTTCGCATTTGTTGAGGGTAGCTCGTTCCAAAGAAAAGCAAACAAAAAGCTTATAGCATTTAGAAGGTTAGGTTAAACTCAAAGCAAACTGTTAGTACTCAATCGCGTATACCGCTACTACCTTGTGGAGATCTTTTAAGCATGAACCATGAGCAAAGGAGTGGAGGGAAAGGACTGGAGACTCCATACAGTCTACCCTGAGAACTTGAGCAACTTCTGTTTTGCATTCATATAATTTGATGCTCCATTCTGTTCTCTCACTCTATGCTCTATGTGGTAGAACGGGTAGATTTATTCTAGTCTAGCTGATGAGAAAACTGAAACTTCCTCAAGGTCAAGTGGCTTTTTTTTTTTTTTTTTGAGACGGGGTCTCACTCTGTAGTTCAGGCTGCCACTGAATTCACTATGTACTCCAGGCAAGCCTTGAACTCAGCAGTCCTCCTGCCCCTGCCTCCCAAGTGCTGAGATTACAGGTGTGAGCCACCACGCCTGACAAGGTCAGATGGCTTTTAAGGGGCAAGGGGCATCCTCACAGCTCAAGTCCTATAGTCACAATACTGGGCTGCCTGCCCCTTAGGACGATGAAAACGAACTTTCTATCTTCCACTTCTTTCTGGTTTGGTTCCAGAAAGAAACCGAAGAGATAGCTCATGAGAGAGCTCATGGGGGAAGAGGGTTGAAAAGACAAGATCACTCCCCTAAAGGAGGTTACAGAAAATGACAAACGCGAGAAGAGACAACAATGACACAGAATCACTGCAACAGGAAACGGAAGACGGAGCTCACACATGATATAAGGGTACAAGTCTGAGACCGCAAGCAGCAGTGAAAGTTCTTTTGAGCTCCATGTACAGCTTCTAAATAACGGAGGGGGGTTTTTTGTTTGTTTTTTTAATAACCTGCCCTCAAAGCTAGTTACAGTCTCCAGGCAGAATGTTGGAGATGGGTTTTTCTTGTCACAGGGCACAGCATACATAAAGTGAAATATTTGAGAATCATTGGCATTTCAAGAAACTGTCAATGGTTCCTCTTTTCTCCAGAATGAAAGGTGAGTTTAGCCTACAGAGATGGCAGAGTGAGACCACACCCACTGGCAAAGGGCCCACCTGGCATGGAGAGATTGCCCGCTGCTGGCCTTTAGGGCGGGGGCACCTGCGGAGGAATGCTCCAGGGGACTGTCATGACCACGTCCTCAAGTGAAAGGACATCTTGGCAGCAACACGGGCTCAGCCAATAGCTCGGCAGAGGAGGAGGGATGGAGGTGGGGAGACAACCAGGAAGGTTGCACTGTCGTCATGGCAACAGATGGAGAGGCCTGAACTGAGGGGGAGGTGGAAAGGATGTATCTGAGGAGGCATTTAAAAGCCAAATCCACAGGACTGTGTGTGAGTAGAGGAGCATGGGAGAAACAGCCCCGAAACAATGCCAAACGACTTCAAACCCGGGTCGCCTCCACGACACGGGTGGCGTGACATTCGCCAGTGGTCCTCCCATCGCTCCAGCCTGGCACATTTGAAAATGCTCAACCAATTTCCCTGAAATCGCGCTGTTTTCAGGGTCGCATTTGTCACCCTCAACAGCACATTAGAGGTGGGTCACGTCAATTAATTGTTTCTTACCCACAGGAGTAGCTGGTTCAGGGATCGGATGCTAAGAGGAGCTCAAAAACACTATGAAATTAAGACCTCCGTGTTTTCAAAGAATGACAGGAGGAAGAAAAGGCAGGCAGGCACGGAGACGGAAGAGAGCGGTAAACGGTGTCAGTCTCCGGGCGGATTCTTCACAAAAATGGCCAGGCTTATTCAACTCCCTCCTGTCGCTCTCCTTTAAATGTGACTGAAGTTCCAGCCAGGAGTAGAATCCACTTCCCCACGAAGTGCAGCAAACGTGACCTTGTACTTGCACACTCGTGCCTTGCACACCGAGCCTCTGTCAGGACCCAGCCAGCCACCCCGTGAGCAGCGCGGGCCGGTCTGTGGAGCACAGGAGGCCACAGAGAGCGGAGCACAGCGCTTCCGGCCCCGCGCTGAGCTCAGACGCGTGCTGCGGCCGAGGGAGGGCCTGGCAATAAAACTGCCCAGCTGAGCCCAGCCCACAGTGCCAACCAAGAAATCTGTGCAGATGAAAACACCGCTTTAGGCCACTCTGCTTCAAGACACTGGTACCACAACCTAAGGACGGATTATCTTTACAAAAGATCGTCTTCCTTCACTCCCGGCTTCGTGAGTGTGCTCTTGGTGCACTAGGGATCGAACCCAGGGCCTCGCACAGGCCCAGCACGCGCTCCACCCCTCCAGTCCCAGCTCCCTCCTTGGAAGGAAATCAGCGCTGTAGAGGACAGTGCTGGTGATGGAGTCTGGTCTTCACGCAGCGACCACCACCTTGTACTATGTAGTGCTGCCTCTACCGCCCGGTGCTGATGGGGTTGGCTTGAAAGGGTGCCGAAGGCAAGCAGGTCAAGTGTGCCAGCAGCCCCAGGTATGTCCCACCAGGCCGGGGGTAAGGGCAACTCTGCACGGTGGACAAGACCTCTGTAGTGCAACCAGGGGCTGCTCGTTACTAAGCACTGCTGCTCGGAACACTGACACTCAGACGCTCCAAAACCTCCAGGAGAGGGGGCGAGCTAGACTATTTATACCACATTAACGACATAAATGGCTCTTTTGTGTATGGCGCTATTTGTCTGAAATATTTTATAATTCAAAATGAAATATTTTAACCTTCTAAAAATATATTACATTTTCTCGCTGTAACAACATTACTTTCATCTCCTCCCTTACACTGTCCCCAGGGGATTCTATGCTAATATGACTTTTTCTATTCTCTGCTACGTTAGGAGATACAAGGTCAGCAACACCATATGGAATATATTTCTCTTCTATAGTATTTCATTTATTTATTCATTTATTCGACAAATGCTATTAAGTATCTTCCGTGTACCGGGCATGATTTTGGACAGTGAGGGTAGCGCACGAACAACACAGTTTCCCGCTTCTCGGAGCTTACGCCCTAGCGAAGGACAGAAAATGCAACTACGGCCACAGCGCCCGGGGTGGAGGCCTACGGGAAAGTGGAGCCGAACCTGACCAAGGATCAAGTGGCGTCGACAGGGCTCTTGCACGGGCCACGCAGGCGAGTCAGAGAAGAAGGGCTCAAGCCGAGCCCGCGCGAGGGGCCATCGGGGCAGAGTGCTGCGGCGCCAGGGCCGGGTCTCTCGCCTCCTTCTTTAGGAGAGGGGCCATGCCTTCATCTCTGCATCTCCAAGTCCAGCCCAGTCCCAGGGATGCAGGGGGCTCCTCAATCTTGCTCGTGGATGAATGGATGGATGGAGGGAGGGATAAGGGGAGGGAAGGGGAGTCGGGGGAGGGAGGGAGAGATGGTTTGGGACACGGGGAGGGATGAATGGTTGGATAGGTGAGTGG
>PVIC010042310.1:0-15851 GCA_004025085.1 Thryonomys swinderianus
AAACTATTTCGACTTATTTTGGACTTTTTCATGCTAAGCCTTGCAACTCCAGTATGTCTTACACTTCCAACACATCTCATTTGGATTAGCTACATTTCAGGTCCTCAGTAGCCCATGTGGTCAGTGGCTGTCCTGTAGCACAGTTCTGAGATCTCCTGAGGCTCTCAGAGACCCACAGACTTTACTCTTGGGCCAGATAAGCTGCTCTTCCCCTCCAGACAGGAAGGAGTATGAAAGCATAATGTTCTTCCATCCCAGGCTGCAGCACCAGGCTTAGGTCCCCCTCCTTGTAGCTCAGGAGCTCTGTGTTGTTGGACCCTTCTCATCTCCTCCAGTGCTGTGATCCTGTGTCGTGTCCCCTGACCAGGGCCATGGTGTGCAGCCAGAGGACTGCTTCCTTCTCCCAGTCGCCTCGAGTGGGCTTCTTGTCCTCACTACTGCCACAGAGTAAGAAGAGCCCCTCAAGGTTGTCACCTGCCCAAGGACCTCCTCCAGCTCAGAGCTCATCCAAGAAAGAGTCCTTCAGCAGTCAGGTAAGTGCCAGTCATGCCTGTAAGTGTTCCCAAGAATCCTGTGATTTCAGACTGCCAGCTTTGCTTCTGGGCCTCTTTATCAAGTGTAGGTTCATGTGCAAGTAGTTGAATATGCTGTGAAGATTGAAATTCACTTCTGTTTCCTTTCTTTCTCCTTCCCTCCCTTTATTCTCACAGACCTGTGGTAGCTCTATAGAATGAGAATAGAGATAAGACTAGGATTGGAGGAAGTGGCAGAACAAGGAGGAAAACACACTTGGTGTACTTAACACCATCCTCAGCTCTGGCTGGCACTGCAAGGTGTTGTGTTGTGACAGTGGGTAGATGAAGGGCGTGCTGGCCCTCAGCCCAGTCTCCTAGTTCCCCATGGCTGCTGTGGTGTGATCATGCCTATAGCAGTGCTCCAGAGTCTGCCACACCCTGTGGATACAGTTTCGGGTAGTTGGTGACCAGAAATAGGCTTTGAAGGGTCCTTCCCTCTTTTTTGTAATCTCCTCTGAACTCATGATGGTTTGTGACGGGCTCAAATATGAGTTGAGGTGCTGCTGGAATTTTGATTTTATTTTTTGTTAAATTAGCTAACAAGTAAACTAAGAGTTACCTCTGTATGCCTGTATTTTACCCATAAGTTGGTATTTGCTGATTCTGCAAAGCATTTGCTCTGTTTTTCACTTTCCTAGTATATTGCAACAGAAGATCTTTGATGCTAGCTTATGTGCAAACAGCCAGCAATCCCACTGAATAGTTTTTCCAGCAGAGCTTGTCAGAACTCATTGCTTTCAGAAATGTTTGCCTGCCAGAGTGAAAGTGTAAGTCTGAGAGTTACACTTTGTTGCATGGTATGGACTCTGCCCTTTTAACGTAGTTTTAATAAGTAAGTTGTTTTAGTTCATGTTTCCTTTTCTACTACCTTGGCTGAGCTGCAAGCGGTGCAGTGGATTGGGGCAGCTCCTGATTTAGAATGGTTGGGTTGGACACACTGGGCAGGACCCTGGATAAGACAGAGAATGGACTGTAGAGTCAGGCAACATGAAGGACTTTGAATTCCAGCTCCGTGTTTATCATCAGTACTCAGATTGCTTAAACTCACTCCAGTTTGCCTATGCTAACAATGGCATTGACTCATGAGGAGAGCAGGGGCTGTGCCAGTGGAGCAATAGCCTTCGGTATCTGCAGTGCCAGGCAGAGAGTCGGGACTCATTGTGTTCCTGAGGGCTCTGGCTAACTTGTATTCCTCAGTCAGTTTAGACTTCATGTGCCATCTGTGCAAGTCGACTCAGCCTCCCTGATGATGAAAGCAGCTAAAAATCAGTTGCAGTTATGTTCTTGAGTATTTTTCTGAAAATCTTTAAAAGTAGAATTTCAATTCTTTGGAGTGTTTCTGGTTAAGTTTTACTGTTTGTTTTCTCATGAGCAGCATTTAATATTGGTAGTTGATTCTAAGAGTGTTTCTGGTTAAGTTTTACTGTTTGTCTTTCTCATGAGCAGCATTTTATTTTGGTAGTTGATTCTAAGAGTGTTGAGATCCTTGAAATGAACTTGACGCTGTATATTCCAATTTCACTAATTAAAATGGAAGCAGACACAGCTTCTTTGAGGTTAAGCCTGTGGTCACACTGTTTTAGGAACTCATGCCACATGATACTATTTCTCTTTTATAAAAACACATAGTATGATTGAAATGGCATGGACATTTTTTTTTGAGACAGGGTCTCGCTTTGTAGTTCATGCTTGCCCTCAGCCCACTATGTAGCCCAGGCAAGCCTGGAACTCAGCAATCCTCCTGCCTCTGCCTCCTGAGTGCTGGGATTACAGGCGTGAGCCACCATGCCTGGCACTATGGTATGTGGTATTGATGGCTGGTGGGCGTGTGTCACCATGCCCAGCATTGTATGTGGTTACCAGGATCGAACTCAGGGCCTTGCACTTGCGAGGCAGGTGCTGGAACCACTGAGCTAAATCTCCGGCCCGACATGGAAACTTTTTATGTGGTTTACAGCCAAGGGATGATGGTAAAAGTTTGTAATTTGAAGCAAAACATTTCTTACTTTGCCCCTAAAGTATAATCAAAGATTGGGTCACTGTGTGGTATGCTAACAGCGCACAAGTTTGAGTTCCTGAATGGGGACCACAGGTACTTGCAATCTGAAAAACTGATTGGTCAAGTCACTTTTTTTAAATTGATGGTGGATTATTCAGTCTAAGCACTGGCATTTAAACTGTAAAACTAATAGATTTGAGGTTTAAGGAAGTGCAGAACTTTAGAGTTGGAGGGAAGCTTCAGTTTGTGTAGCTGACCTTCCTTCTGCAGGTTGCTTCCTGTGATGTGGAACAACCTGCTTGATACAGTGGAAAGCATGCTTGTTAGAAAACCATTGGTAGAAGGCCAGGGATTTAGCTCAGCGGCACTGTACCTGCCTCACAAGCACAAGGTCTTCAGTTTGATCCTTGGTACTGAAAAAAAAAAACGTCATTGGTAGAAGACTCTTTGTCACTTTTACACCAATCTGAGTTTCTCCCTCTGGTGCTACATGGCCTTTTGCATGAAATAACTCTTCCTGTCTTTCCACACTAAGCTCTCTTCTCATCCTCACCCTAGCTCTTGACCCTTAAGGCATCATTTCTAGACCTCACCGTCCTGGGCTCTCTCCTCTGTGAGGACAGCCTAATGTTTCAGACTCTCTGGTACAACTGATGCCCAAATTTGTGGGTTCTTTCTCATCAGTGCCATATGCAGTGCATGATGAGATCACTTCTTGTGATTTTGATGGAATACTCCTGTGAACTCAGTATGACATGAGACTGGTATCTAAATAGACTATATTGCTTTGTCAGTGCATATTAAACATTCAGTCCTTTTTCCCTCTCCACTACTACACCAGAGCCCTTCTTTTTTGCTCTTAAAAGAATAATAAATCACAAAAAATAAGTGTATTTTGCTGGACGTGGTGGCTCACGCCTGTAATCCTGGCACTCGGGAGGCAGAGGCAGGAGGATTGCTGAGTTTGAGGCTAGCCTGGGCTACATAGTGAGCTCAGAGCCAGCCTGAACTAAAAAGCGAGATCCTGTCTAAAAAAAAAAAAGTGTATTTTACCTTTTAGATTAGCAATGCATAGAAGATTAGACCTTCCTATCTCAAATATTGTTTATGAGGAGCATTATAAATCTCGCACACATCTGCATTTTGTCTGCTTGTGGTGGTTCATTCAAACTGTTATCACCATTGCTTAAGTGCTCACAGCATTACTTTTACAAAATAGATGGCAACATACACTTTCCACCCTTCCATTGTGAATATACAGGCAAATTGAAAAGGAAGTAGCTGCAAAACCCCAGTTCCCAGGCTCTCTGGGGATCTGTGGTTATAGTAGCCAGGGTAGCGGGCTGTGTCCATTCCTATCCTGCCTCCAGCTATATTTCTGTGCCTCTCACACCCACTTAGTGAGCTGTGGAACAGCACCTGTGAATTATATTATTACACAGATAACTTTTAATTGTCCCTAACATAAAGAGAGCATCCACACACTTCTGTACATCTCTTATTATTATCATCAAATTACTTCCTGGCTATTGAGACATCAGTGGCAATAAGAACTAGCCTCGGTCTGTTCCCACAGGGCTGAGCAGCATAAAGAAAAGGGCACCCCCTTTCCCAGTCTTCACTCTGAGGCCTGCCATCTGGGTGGCTTTGCTTTGCTTCTGATGAGACCAAATTATTGGACTTATTTCCTGTCCCCCTAGGAAGGTTGCCTGGCAAGCTCGGTGAGGCTCTGAAATCACTCCTGATCTATTCAGGCCACCAAAAACAAATGAGTGTCAACTTTTATCTGCCCCGAGAGGGAGAAGGTCACATGATAAAGCAAGTTACAATCTCTCCGGAATCATAGGAGTCAGGAAGATTGTGATGAATATAACCTAAGTCACTGGGGTATTAAGTTATATGATATCAGTGGGTACGATTTTTGTGAAGTTTGCCCTTAAAACCTTCAACTACCAGTTATGTCATCATAAACATTTATTTAAGTGGTGTGCTTTTGTAGCTAGACACAAATTTTCCTTAACCCCCTAATTAAAGTGATTATGGACAGCTGTGTTCATCAGCTTTTCATGTGTGGTTATCTTTCCTTGTTGCACACCTTTCTACAATGACTCCCTCAGTTACAGTAGGAGCACCTCTCTTTTCTTTAAGCAGGATGCTAGAGGTCACACTTGGTTCTGTGGCTCACTAGGCATTAGCTATCCTAGTGTTGTAAAAGCAGTTCTTAATTTACTGTCCTGCTTTTTGTTAATGCACATTTGCAGCCAGGCATGCACACCTGTAATCCTAGCAGGCTGGGGCAGGAGGATCACCGTGAATTTGAGGCCAGCCTGGGCTACATAAATGAGATGTTTCATATCCCCTCACCCTAGTAACAAAACCATTTATATTTTCACTTTGAAAAATACAAGCTGTCGAGCCCAACCTGATGGTATACCAGACAACTTCCTTACTGTCCTGCTTTATAAGGGAAGCATTGCCTTCATGCCCTTTGCAATGGGTTTTTTGCTGTAGCTTGGCAAGTGTTACAAGTGGCTTTTGATTTAGAGAATCAGGAGCCTCTGCATACCCTCTCACTGGGCCAGTGGAAGTGAGCAGTCTCAGCACCGAGCACTGGAAAGGAAAAGACACCATTTGTCGATGTAGGGAGTAAGTGAGGAAAGAAGAGGGTCTCAAAATGCATGTCTGCCTCTGCTGCATTTCCTACTTTGGTCTCTGGGGCAGGATACCCATGTTGCGCACTGAGGACATTCATGTAGCAGACAAAATATGTGGGCCATGGAAGCACCTAGACCGGGATGCTGTTTTCGTGGGGGCTCCAGTGCATGATCTGGAGGGGTGGTGCATGGTGGCAGGAGCCCACCTCCCCAACCTTGGCCTTGGCAGCGCTTGACCTGTTAGCAGTGGACATTTAGCTCTAGTGGCTCTTGTTTTCCCAGGACACAGTTGTTAGTGACATGGTTCAAATAGTTGGCATTAAAATGTGCCGTGGGTCATTAGTGCAGGCTCACCATTCTTGCTTTCTTCTTATTTTTTTTTCCTAGTTTTTTTTTTAAGACAGGGTCTTCCTTTGTAGTTCAGGCTGGCCCTGAGCTCACTGTGTAGCCCAGACAAGCCTTGAACTCAGCAATCCTCTTGTCTCTGCCTCCTGAGTGAGCCACCATGCCCGGCATTCTTGCTTTCTTTATGAATAGGTCAGCACATTGTTTTTCTGTTTCCAGGGGAGCAAAAGAAGCCACAGAAGTAAAATAGTCAGTAGCACTGTGTAATTTTACCAGATAAAGGACGCTTCGTTTGTTTCCTTGCTCTTCTTGCTCTACACAGAGTCCTTGTCACCTTCTCTCGGTATGGTTGTCAGGGCTCCTCCTCAACCTGTACTTTAGCTTTTCTGGCACCTTCTGATAGGTTTGCCTTACTCTTTGTGGGTTGAACTTACTACTTACTCCTTTAAATGTTTTCTTCTTTCTTTTAGAGGCAGAAGATGGCAGTATTTCAGGTAAAAATGAGAATTAACTTGTATCATATACTGGTACAAATTTCCCAATGTTGTATATGATTGTGAGATGTATATAAAATGTACCAATAAATAATTCAATTAAAAAAAACAAACCAAACCAAGACAATAACAAACTCCAAAACCTTTTTTTTTAATCTGAATATTCCAAAACCCATTCTTAAAAGTTTTGGCATGGGTCTGATTGTGCCAGGTTCCCTTTTCTTCATACATCCTAAAGTGATCACTGTCCCCTGAGACTCAGTCCCATGAGTGTGGCTGATCAGCTTTCCTGCAAATGCACAAAATGCCCAGTATGGTAGATCTCATACCACTTCTTTTACCCACATGAAACCGGCAGCAGAATGAATACTCATCAGATGTTGTGATTATGCAGACTGAACATGTTTAATCCAAACATGTGAAATCCAAAGTGCTCCAAAATCTGAAACTTTGATCATCAACATGACATCAAAAGTGAAAGATTTCACTGTGAAGCAAAATTATTAAAAATATTATATAAAATTATCTTCAGGCTTTGTATATATAGAGTATATAAAATAAAAATGAATTTTTAGTTTAGATATGGGTCTTAACCCAAAGATAACTCAAATAATCCCTAGATAACACAAAAATGCCCAAATCCAAAAAATCTGAAATCTGAAAAACTTCTGGTTCTAAGCATCTTGGGTAAGGGATAAAGAATACCCAACTTCTCCTTTCCTTTTTGTGGTATTGGGGGCTGATTCCCGGGCCTATGACTGAGCAATGTCACAGCCCTTTTTTTTTTAAGTTTTTTTTTTTTTTTTTTTTTTTTTAGTGTATTGGGGATTGAACTCAAGACTTTTTGCTTGTCAGGCAGGTGTGCCACTGAGCTAAATCCCCAGCAAAAGTCTTCTGTTTTAAGAGAGTGGCTCATGGGCTGGGGATTTAGCTCAGGTGGTACCACGCCAGACTTGGATGCACGAGGGCCCCTGTTCAATCCCCGGTACCACAAAAAAAAAAGAGAGAGGCTCACTAAATTGCCTAGGCTGGACTCCATGCTCTTGCCTGAGCTGCTGGTATTATAGCTGTGTGTGCTCAGCTCAGTTTGTATTAGTGTAAGTGGTAGAGGACAGGATTCTCTTTCTAGCCATTCATTGCTCCTGTAGTTTCTTCATCTGTCAGTCCATCTGCTTATGTGTGTAATCATTAATCAGGGCCCATCCATACCAGGCGGGGTGTTGGATGTTAGGGATACAAAGATGTGTAAGGCAGGCTCTCTGTTTGGGAGAAGGAGAAGAGCTTTTCAAGTGCACAAGTATGATTTTATAGTGGATACACAGCTCAACCAACATCCCCAGTCTCTCCACTCTTTGTCCACTTGGAAGTTCTTAGCCAGAGTTTTTATGAACTTGTTGGAAGGTTTTTGTAAGTACTTACATTGTATTATGACTTACTCCCTTTTTTTGCTTTTTACATATTTTGGTTTTATATAACAGGTGCAGGATAACATAGAGACATTCCTGCACACACTGCTTCCTCCATCCATTTGGATTTTACCGGTTTGCTTTCCCATCAGGAATTTTCTGAGAATTCCTTGATTCTGCAGCTTCTAGCCAGTTCTAGAACTTTTGCTAATACAAAATGATATCTGAGGGTAGTTTTAATATGTATTTTGCTTATAGTGGGTGAAGTAGAGGATCTTTACCCTTGTTCAAAGTCTATTCTTGTGTATTTCTTATAAATTCTGTTAATATCTTTTCCTATTTCTCTATATAAATTTTGTTATTTTCCCTTTTAGTTTCTAAGTTTGTCCTGTGTCAGGAATACAAGTGTTGGGATGTGTGGCTCCTCCCTTCCAGGAGGCTGAAAGAGCTTGTAAGTTTGAGGACAGGCTGGACAGTTTAGTGAGACCGTGGCACAAAACAAGGTATTTTTAAAGAGGTTTGGAACTACTTTCATGTCTTTTAGGGATTTTTAAAATAGTTTTCTTTATGTAGATTTCATGTGTAGATATTTTATATTTGTTATTGCCAGATTAACTGGGACTTTCTCATACTACCAATATATTTCTACCTTTTTATTATTTGTGTTTATGAAGGCTGCTAATTTTGCATTTTGTTTTTACATTGTGCTACCATGTTCTTTTTGATTAGTTTTAGCATTCATCTTCAGAGAGTTTTCAGGTATACTGTCATATCTTTGAAAAAGTGATAGTTTAACTTCTTTTCCAATTCTTTTGTCTATATGTAACTGTATGCATCTCACCAGTACAGTGCTTAATGGAAGTGCAGACAGTGTGTGTCTTGCCTTGTTCCTTACCAGGATTCCCTCACATGTACATGTTTCTCACAATCCACACATAGGAGACTGTTTAGTAGTATTCTGGGGGAAGTTTGCACTTATATTTATATTGATCTATAATTTCCTTTCTTGTGTACTGTCTTTGCCAAATTTAGATAAATGCCTCATAAAAATAATATGGGGTTTCATTTTCTACTCTGAAATGATTTTTGTAGCATTGGGACCAATTGTGAGTTTGATAGAATTCACCGGCAAAACCATTTGGGCATGATGTTTTGTGATGAGGTGGTTTTTGGATAAATATCAAATTTTATCTCGTTCTTTCTCTTTCTAGAAAGTGTTCTATTTAAGTTTTCTGGCATTATTTGTAGGCCGTATTTTCCTTTGAAGTGGTTACTTTCAACTAGATATGTATCTAGGTCTGCGAAGAAGTTACCATACTGAGAAACGTGATCGTGATGATTTGAGGACCTCCGCCTGATCTCAGTATGCTCACCATGCAGGCTCCTGAGACGAAGTTTTGGCAGGCTGTCCTGTTCTATACCCTGAGGATTAGTTCCCTAAGTCTCCTCGGCTATTCCTTGTGCTCTCATCTGTACCTGTCGTAGCATCTACTTGTAATGTTATGTGGATTGTTTTCCTCTTTCTAAAAATTCTGTCATACAGATCACTTGGGCAGGTTGTTCTGGGATTCTGTGACATTCTCACCTACTTTGACAACTGCTAGCTGTGGATTTCCCATACCACTTTTTTTTTTTTTGCAAGCCTCGAACTCAGCAATCCTCCTGTCTCTGCCTCCCGAGTGCTGGGATTACAGGTGTGAGCCACCATGCCCGGCACTGTGGTATGTGGTATTGATTGCCAGTGGGCGTGAGTCACCACGCCCAGCATTCTATGTGGTTACCGGGATTGAACTCAGGACCTTGCGCTTGTGAGGCAGGCGACGGAACCATTGAGCTAAATCTTCAGCCCTCTCATACCACTTTTTAGATTCTGTCAACATATCAGAGCTTCTGGGTACGTTTTGGAACAGTCTGGGCTCCGCTCACTGCCCCCTGGATCAGTGAACTCGGGAGGAGTCAGTGGGTTTGTGTGCAGGGCTGGGCCTGTGGATCCCATCCCAGGACCATGTGAGGGGTGTCCTGGTTGTCCCAGCACCTCTGTCTCCAGTTGTCTTGATTGCTTGGTGCTCCTGGGAAGGGAAGTGAAATCTTGGGGTGGGGTGGGGTGGACTTTATTGAGTTCATTCTCTGTTGCTGTAGCCTTTATTATTCTTGGTATGAAAACGAGCCAGAAAATGGCAGTTTCATTCCTGTCCCGTTTACCTAGCTTAAAGATTATTGGGTTTTCAACACTGCCTGTTAAACATTTCTGGTTGTCCAGGAGTCATTTTCAAACACTTCAGTATTTGTTCAAATTAGGTATGGTCCTCTAGTTGGCCCAGAATGACAGACTGCCCTGTGTTCCCTCTCCCTTCACACAGGGATTCTCACTGCATATGTGTTTTCATAGTGCTCTCTCTTCCAGTTGTGTGGAAACGTTTATAGAGCAGAGCAGGCATGTGGCCTGCCCTGGTCATTGCCTAGTTAGTGAGTGCTGGGCTCTTAGCCCTGAAGGATTGCTCCCACGAGGTGAAGGGGGTGTCTGCCTGAGCCCAGGGAAGACAGAGGGTAGGCTGTGGGTAAGGGTAGACAGAAGGGAGCCCACACTGCGCACAGTTCTACCTGCACCTGAGCTCCCCGCCAGCCAGCCAGGAGCTGCTAGGGAGACGCTCCTCCCTGTGCTTGCTCCCATCCTGGCCATCGTCACCACCTGGGAAGCTGGGAGCAGATTGTTCACCCCCTGCTTTTTGCCCTAGGCCACCAAGGGAAAGGACCCGACAGTGGGGGCCAAAGATGGGAAGAGCCTCCTGGGTGGGCCTGGCCCTGGGGAGTCAAGCTGGGCTCAGCAGCGGCAGCGGCGCCTCCAGGACCACGGCAAGGAGCGGAAGGAGCTCTTCTCCACCACTTCCTCCCAGGTACGGGGTGTCCCTCAGCTCCCCTGAGATCTGCTGCTGTGTGGATCCTGCCCGGTAGCTCTTTGCTCCTGCACTCTGGTGGTTTGGCGTGCTGGGACCAAAGGAGACGCCAGGCTGTGGAAAGGCTGAGGGAGGGTTCTGCAGGGGGCTGGCTGGGCCCAGCCCGCTGGTCCCTCCCAGGATTAGCTGTGCATGCTGTAACCACGGGCCTGAGGCTGGGTCCCCTCTGAGCGGCTCGGCCCCTGCCTGCAGAACCCACTTCCCTGTTCTGCAGATGGCTGTGCTGAGAGCGGCATCCCACACCCCCATGGCCAGCCTGGGCAGGGCTTCTCCTGGGAATGCAGGTCCCGTGCGCACCTCCTGACTGGCTGGGCCTCCTCCGGTTGTGCTTATTTCCGTAGGGAAGACAAGTCCACCAGATGCACTGCTTCACCTTCTTGGCCACTGTCTCCTCTGTGGGCTTCTTGCCTGTTTTAACGGGGTTCTTAACAGTGAGCAGTTCCAGTTGGGTGGTCATAGATCCCAGAGTCTCACGTCTCCACTCATTCAGTTCTTGAACTAATGCACCTGCCACCCTGCGGACCACTGGAAGGGTACCAGCATAAGGCGACCAGGGCCCCGAGGTTGGGGTTGCTCTGTGAACACAGGGTAGTAGTGGAGTTGGCATCTTGGGTCTCTGTCTGTGCCAGGTCATTTGCCTCAGCTCTTCAGCCACGGTACCCACCTTCCCAGATGAGGCGCTGGTCAGTGTTGGGTGCTCTGTGAGGGCCATGGAAGTGCTGTGAGCCCTGGTCCACCCTGAGCTCCGCCCTCGGCCGCTAACCAGTTTCCACAGCTATCAGGGGCAAATCCTAGCATCCCTTGTGGATTTGGAGAGGCAAAATGAGGAGATCGATAAGCCACTCAGCACAGTACTAGTGCCCGGGAGGCTCTCGCTAAAGGTGACTGTTACCTTAGGCCTGGCGTGTGTCACAGTGGGGTTGTGTCCTGACAGAGAGGCGGGAAGCAGAGTCTTCGGGAGGCAGCTGCCCTGGGAGTTGGTGCCCCCTCTGCCAGGAAGAGCTGAGAGTGGAGCTCAGAGCCTAAGCTGTGCTCTGGACTCTGACCGCCCAGCGTTCTTCTGTCCTCCTGTGTGTGGGGTTCTCCTCCCTGCTGATGTGTCTCCGATTTCTTGGCCACAGTGTGCAGAGAAGAAGCCGGAAGCCAGTGGCCCAGAAGCTGAGCCCTCCCCAGATCTCCACATGGAGCCAGTGGAACCACTGGCACGGGTGTCCATAGCTGGGCCTGAGGGAGCAGGAGGCCGTGCTGAGCAACCTTTCATCGTGCTGGGACAGGAGGAGTATGGGGAGCACCACTCGTCCATCATGCACTGCAGGTGGGCTAGGCCAGCAGCCGTGGAAACACGTGAATGAAGGTGTGGCCTGAAGGGGGCTGGGGGGGGGCAGGGATGTCCCTGAAAGACCGTGGTTCCCTCAGGGTTGGAGAGGGCTGGAAAGCTTCTATCTGGTGAGGGCCTCTGCCCCACTGGTTGGCCTCTGTCCTGTCTAATGCTTCTATGAGTTCTAGGAACAAGCTGCTCTTTGTTTTAACTTCCCAAGATTCTTCAGTTTTAAATTACTTTATGGGCAAAGGCATGGTGCTTAGTGTGTTTTTCTTGAATGAGTGAAATCTTCGAGTAGTGGTCTTCCCTCATCCTGTGAGCCTTCTGGGATTATTGCTGAGTATAGTTGGCAAGTTGAACAAGTGGTCCTCTCAGCATTAGCTAGGGAGAGTGAGGCTGGGGTGCCCACACCTCCTTTTTTCTCTTGCACAGAGTGGATTGCTCAGGGAGGAGAGTCGCCAGCCTCGATGTAGATGGGGTCATCAAAGTGTGGTCCTTTAACCCCATCATGCAGACCAAAGCATCCTCCATTTCCAAGTCACCACTGCTTTCCCTGGAATGGGCCACCAAGAGGGACAGGCTGGTGAGTGATGCTTTGATTTCATAGGTGTTCACTGTGAGGTCTCCAGGGCTCTTCACAAGCTGGACTGAGACCAGACCCCCTCCCTCTTCTCCATGCTGGGATTTGGGGACCATGTATCCCAGACTGGCCCAGCAGGCTCCTGTTTGCAGCGGCAGTGAGGTTATGGTATTAACATGAACTGAAATGAGCTGACCTTGTGGCGCGGGGATCCCTGGCTTCTTGTTCTCTCTGTGCGTCTCTTTTGTGAGCCACTTTGTCGTGTGCTCCCTCCTACCGCTGAGACCCTCCCGTCTGTGCCCCCAGGTAGTGACTTCTGTTGGTGAGAGGTTTTGATGGGTCGGATGATTCCCAGGGATAGCGTGTTTCTTCTTTTAATAGTTGAGATAGGGTTTGTGTATAGTGAAGCAGGTAAAATTGATTGACAGCTTCAGGACTTATCCTCACAGGACTAGCAGCTCAGGGCTTTCCCTGGACCAGTTTCTATTTGCCAAGCAGATGCTGAGGTCAACAATTACCTGATATTTCTGAGGAAAAGATACCCTTAGATTTGGGCTGCTTCTGGTGATATTTATTATCATCTTTGAAGCTTTTCACCATATAAATCACATTTCTCTACAGGCAAGGACAACCTCTTTTATGTTTTTCTGGAGGTCTTTACAGAGCCAGAGCCTGACCCTGAAAAGATGAATGGGCAGTGTCCCAGGCCCATGCTTAGCTAGGGCCAGTACTAGGAGTAAGCAGGAATTCAGATTAGAACAACTGGGATTTACAGCCAAAAAAGAAGGGAGAAGACTGAAGGGTCTTATGTAAGCAGCCAGCTTATTTCCAAGTATTAGTTAGATAGATGCTCTATGTTTTCTGTTGCAGTAGTGAAATGCCTGAGGCTGGGAACTTTATAAAGAAAAGAGGTTTATTTAACCCACAGTTCTAGAAGAATATGATGGCAGCATCTGTCTGGCTCTAGAGAGGTCCCCTTGGCAGCATTACAGTCTGGCAATGGCATCATGGGAGAAGTGTGTACTGGTACTGGAGGAAGAAATCATGGGTTAAGACAGGAAGCCAGAGACAGATTTAGGCACCAAGCTTGAGAGCAAGCGAGCAGGTGGGTACTGGCTCTGTGAGGACTCTGTTAATTCCTTCTGAAGGTGGAGCCAGGGACCTAGTCACCTGCCATCCATTATGTCCCACCCACTCTCACACAACCACACTAAAAACCAAGTCTCCAGTGCATGAGCCTTAGGGCACCACTCAGCTTCACCTACGCACAGCCCTGTACTCGTGGAGTTTGCTTCTGTCTCAGGTGATATCTCTCTAATATTTGTTGGTTTGTTTTTTGAGACAGAGTCTTGCTGTGTAGTTCAGGCTGGCCTTGGATTCATTGTGCAACAGTCTTCCTGCCTCAGCCTGCAAGTGTTAGGATTACGAGGGTGTGCCACCAGGCCCAGACTTTCTCTAACTTTTAAATGTGGTCCATTGTGGCCAGAGTTCCCTTGTCTGCCAGGTCCTGCAGCCCATCCAGCCTGGCACCTCACAGGGATGGGCCTGGCCCACTCCAGAAGTCCTCCCTGACTGTGGCTGGCGGCTTCTTGTTCCAGCTCCTACTAGGCACTGGTGTGGGGACAGTGCGTCTCTATGACACAGAAGCCAAGAAGAATCTCTGCGAGATCAGCATCCACGAAGATTTGCGCAGGTGAGCAGAGGCCCTGCCTGTCAGGGTCGGGGCTGCTCTGTGGCAGGTGCTCTGCAGAGCCGGCCGCCCCTCCCGCTGTGGGCGGGCAGCTGTCTGACCGGAGCCCGTGTGTGTTGCAGAATCCTGTCTCTCGCGTGCAGCCCCAATGGGGCCTCTTTCGTCTGCTCAGCCGCAGCCCCGAGCCTCACCTCGCAGGCGGACCCCTTGGCCCCAGACATCGGCAGCAAGGGCATGAACCAGGTTCCTGGCAAGCTGCTGCTGTGGGACACGAAAACGATGAAGCAGCAGGTACGGGCCCTGCCCAGAGCTCCCTACGGCTGGTGCTCTGTCTGGAGGGCAGGTTGCCTGGTGCCCCTGTGTCCTCACCGGCGGGCTGTGATCCAGATGAGCAGTCCACCTTCTCTGCATCTGCCTGGGATCTCGGACTCACCAGCCGTGTGCCCCTGGGAAGGCTCGTGTTCTCGGGAGCCGGTCGGGGCCATCTGCACCTTCCCTCCTTGCCGCCTCTCCCCCTTCGTGATTTTCTTCATTTGGCAAATGCATCCACTCAGATTCTGGGCCTCACCTCGCAGGACCAGTTCTCCCTCCTTGGCTCAGCTCGCATGGCCAGTCTGTGAACAAATGCTGCTTCTGCCACCTGTTTGTTGTTTTCTAAGACAGGGTCTCGCTTTGTAGTTCAAGCTGTCCCTGAACTCTGTGTGGCTCAGGCAGGCCTCAAACTCAGCAGTTCTCCTGCCTCTGCCGCCCAAGGGCTGGGATGACAGGTGTGAGCCACCACTCCCAGCTCCTGCCACCTCTGAAATGGGCTTCTGGTCTGACTGCTGCTCACTGGTGGGACGTGGGCTGGTGCCCCTTGGCAGGACCCTGGGGCCTCTGCCCGGTGCCTGCCCAACACTAATTTTGTTTCTCTTCATTCTTGATGTTTTGCTATTTTCCTCCACATTTCTCAGTACAATGTGGAACCTTAAGTTTACTTGTCATAATTTTAATTTAGTTTGAATATATAAAAAGTATTGAAATCCCAAGTAAATGGTATAATGAATAGAAAAGCAGTTAAACAAATGTCTACTTTATTTTTGCAGAACTGGTAGTTTGGCCTGTGGGTGCTCTGCTGCTGAGCTACATTCCACCTCTTTATTTTTATTTAAGACAGGTTCTTGCTAAGTTACCCAGGTTAGGTTCAATTTAGATCCTCTGCCTCAGGTCCCAGAGAACCTGGGATTAGAGGCATGTGCAATGGTGGCTGGCTTTAAATGCCTGGTTTAAGTGTGGAACATTTCACCAGTACTTCTTACATTCTTGTATACCCTTCCTAGTCTCTGGCTCCTTCTCCCTTCTAGAGAGGGCTTGGTTTCCTATTGTCTTATATTTTAGAAATTAGTTTATCACACAAATATAGGTCCCTAAACAGCATAGCTTTGGTTTGCCTGTTTTCTAAATTTATATGAGTGGAATCACAGTGTATGGATTTTTTTTAGACTGTCACATGACTCAGTCTCATTTTTGACTGGCTTTGCTGACCTGAGAGGTTCATGTCCAGTGGAATGACCTTGGTTGTCTTCTTTGTCTGGATGCTTTTAAGAGTATTTATGAAGGCTGGGGATTTAACTCAGTGGTTCCGGCATCTGCCTGGCAAGTACAAGGTCCTGAGTTTGATCCCTGGTACCACACACCACGATGCCAGCCATGGTGGCTCATGCCTGTAATCCCAGAATTCGGGAGGCAGAGGCAGGAGGATTGCTGAGTTTGAGGTTTGCCTGGGCTCCATAGTGAGCTCAGGGCCAACCTGAACTACAAAGCAAGACACTGTCTCAAAAAAAAAAAAAAAAA
>PVIC010042311.1:0-15848 GCA_004025085.1 Thryonomys swinderianus
AACAAGATGGGGTGAGTGGCCCTTGAAAACTATGTATACTGTTGATACAGTGGGCTCCTGGGAAGGGCTGGTCACTTACAGCAAATTTGGGCTGGTTTGGGTGAACTAGAATGAGTTGGGTGTTTATAGAGGCAAATGCTGTTCTGCATTTGGAGAATGGCTACACAAAGGACAGATTTCCATGCAGGGAAGTTTAATTTTCTGTCATTGTGAAAGGGGAAGAGATGCACACGTGACAGCATTCTTATCAGTCTGTCTGAATGTGTCCCAAAGGACAAAGTAAACAAAAGGCTTATTCAGAAGCCAATGGCCAAACATCAGAAACAGGTAGATTGGTTATCACAACATGGTAAATGAAATATCATTTAACTAAGTATGTTGGTATCACTACCATTTCTAGTAGTAGCCACTTCTACATAATTTATGTTAATAATAATAATAAAACTATGATACAGTAATAAATTCATACAGTAGTCCCCTTAGCCATGAGGAATGGATAAGTTCTAAGATATGGAGGTGCCTTGAAATCACATGTAAAGCTGAATTTCATGAATACTCTATTTATTCTATGTCCTAGACACATTGCCATGTTGTACCAGAGTTCATTATTCTTTCCTTTTCCTGAATCCCCTTCTCATTACTGTTAAGCAAAATAAGGCTTATTTCAACACAACTCTCTGATACTGTGAAAACTTATCTCATAATGTAGAGAGTTTTCAAGAGACCACCTGGCAGGTAACCTATACGGAATGGAAACATGGCAGAAAGGATGTGTTAGGTCCTGGCTGAGACAGGATAAAATATTGAAAGAGCTCAAAATGTGTCATATTTCAAAGATGGTGTTCAATTTAAGAATTTTGGATTATTTTTTTCTGCAATTTTCTAATTTTGGACTGTGGAAACCTTTGGTCACAGAAATCATAGTATGCATATAATACTGAAGATAAAGAGAGAGAATCACGACAGTAAAAATGAATTTTATTCACAGTATTGCTGTTTAGGGTTTCTAATGTCTTCTAATATCAAGTGACACTAAATACTCAAGTATAAATTATACATTTTATGTATTATCTAATATTTCTAATCCTAACATAAATTAATAGCATTATTTTCATATTAGAGAGATAAGAATCAGATATTTTATTTGGATGCAAAATATTTTATTCAAAGGTTTTATGTCTCATCATTGTCAACAATCACATTTTTACTTTGTGCAATTATTCCCTCCCAGCTGAGATACATACAAATTTTACAACTATATATTTTAATTCCTTGGTGTTTTTCTTGGGTAAATAAGATATTAAGAAAATTAACAAGGTATTAATATTCTTCACGACCTTAGAATGTTGTATGGGATGTGACAAAATTCCCAATGGGTAAGAGACTGTCCTTTTAAATATCAGTTATGTTTCTCAACCACTATAACAACAAAAGTTTATACATACTACATCTTACCTGAAAACTACTGAAAATTGATTCTCTGGGGAAAAAAAAAAAACTTTTGCTAAGAAAAGCATCAGTGTCAAAATATTCCTCAAAGACCTATAAGAAATATTTTATGTTTTTCCCGTGTTTCTTTAGAGTGCTATCTGAAAATTATAACAGCATGAATTTCTTTCATTTTATATTTTAATTAATTAAGTCACTGTAATTTACTTATGTGATTGAGTTTATGCCACCCAAATTAAGAGAGACAATAATAAAAACAATAATACCTCTTCTCATGGTTTATTTAAAAACTTTCAAGAAATCAATACTTGATCAGTTTTGTGGCATAAAAGATGTCAGTTGGAATTTCAGTTGTCTGTCATATGGTGTGTGTGTGTGTATATGTGTATATATGTGCATAAATGTATATGCACTTTAGTCTTAGGAGCGCTCATTTTATCTAGGTTTTTTTTTTCCATTTTTACAAAGAGTACTTTTTTAATATACACATTTCCTGGGTTGCACAGTTAAATGACATTTACTGAGAAAGATATCCTACAGTCACGACCGTGATACACACAGCCTAATTTGCTATGAACTCCATTAGCATTGCAATATGAGTTTTTAAATCAATTTGTCTTTCAACTAAGAGGGGATTCTTGAATAGTCACAGGAAGATCATAATAGCATGGGATATAATGAGAGGGAAGGAAGTGAAGCCTTCACAGTATTCCTGAGGGCGATTTCAGTAGGCTAACAAAAAGGACAATCACCGCAGGGAAGAAAAGAATGCATGGTGATGATTTGAAGCTGATATTAAGTTCTAAGAATTGTTAAAGGAAACTTTGAAAGCAAGTGGATGGTAAGAAAAGAAAGAACAGAATATCCAGTAATCTCTTTATTTCATGATTTATTACTGAAACTACTCAATTTTATAATTCTTTAGATAGGTTAAAAGTGCAGTATCCTACACCTGGCTAAAGAAAAATAGAAAAAAGTATAAAATTAACAACTTTATGAATTATATTGATCTCTCTTATACATATATTTATATTTTAAACTCACAAAAGATCAAGATTAAATGTGAAACTTTTTAAATAGTGTTAATAAAATATTTTATTCATCATCAGAAGAGGAATGAAAATCGAAAGTCTGCTTTATGTCAGGAGTTTTTAGAAAAAATATACCGAATTTTATAAAAATAATTCCTCAGTCTGCATAAGTCTTCTTATCTCCTCATACCTATGCACAGAGGCAGAACATTGATATATTTAGACCTCTTGATTGGAGACTTAACATTTACACTGGCATAAAACATTACTGTTATCACTAAAGCATGGAAATTCCAAATTAACAGAAACCAGTACTGCTATTCAGGCAAAGTGGGAGCTAGTGTAAGAAATGGAAGCGATTCTATAAAATATGCTTTAGCAGGATAATAAGAATTTAGAGTTAAGCTTTATTCTTTATATGGGATAAGACAAGATATTAATCCACTTACCATCTCTGCCTTAAATTACAAGTCCTTTTTTATGAACTGAATACTCATACCTGATGATAGTTCCAGGCTCCAAATGCAAAAGTATTTTTATGTGTGATACAAGGCAACCACCCCCAAAGTACTATGCCTCAGCTTCTTCTTCTCTGATATGGAATAACATTTTGTGTTGACATTCCAACGATGGCCTATATGGCAGTATGCATTCAGTTAATGGGAAGCATTTTATATTATTGTTTTCTTTTAACCAAATGCCCTACTTGAAAGGCCAAAAGTGATTAGTGCTAGTCCACAAAACACAGGAAACCTTACTCATATAAATAGAAAACTGACTATATTAACAAGTCGAAATATTATCATTAATTAATGACTATAATTAATATTTAATTGTCCTGTGACATTGATAGATGCTGGAATTTTTTCTACTATATCTAAGCATTTTTTTCTATATCCCAACATTAGCTAACCTAGTCAAACTAAAACAGAAATATTTTATGATAACCTTCAGTTATCATATGCATATTATTGCATTTGTTCCACATGGTATTTGAAATCTACTAATTTGATATGTTTTACTCATTTGATTCTTTCCATCTTTCTGAACTCTTAGAAAAGTAATGATTAGCTCAAATGTGTCTTTTCTAAACTTGAGTTTGCAGTGAGGAAATCACTCCTGAGTCTGGCGGCCAGTCCCTCGAAGGAAAAACACTAATGAAAATTAGCATTCCAAAAGAATCCACTGCAGCTGTCACCATAAAAAGAAACTGATTAGTGGTTTGGACCATGCTAACTCTGTAAATTATCAAACAAAATACCGCAGAAGCATCCATTTACGTATATGAAAATTACAATTTGAACATCACACTTAGAGCACATTAATCAACTTCATTCTTTGTTTTTATGGGTAATGAGGCTTCACAGAAAGGTAAACAGCTAGCTAAATAAAGTTGCTTTGGCAAAAACGCATTAAATATATTCACACTTAAAAAAAAGGAAAAGAAACATGCTAAGAGGTATTTAAATAGGGGAAGCATCCCTGTGGTCATGTATTTCCATTTTTAGTGTCTAGTTGGACATTATCCCTTCTGGCTTATTTTTCCCTTTTAAAAATCTATTCATTCCAGTTTCTTTCAAAGCCACCTATCTGTACTGTGAATTATAGGGATTCTAAGATTATTAACACAAATACTCCGCTACCTTTTATTTAATATCCAACAATATAACCTTCACTGAAATATGTTGGTTCTTAAAAGCTGTCCAGATCTTATATAATTTGTTATAGTAATCATGATTCTATGTGGTGGAAATATGGTGATTTATATATAACAATTTTTCTCTTTGATATGTAATAATTTGTGTAAAGAAATTTTCTCCTCTCCTGAGAGTTGTTTTTCTGGTAAATGTGACTAAGATTGAAAATAGTTAAATATTCTGATTGTCTATATGAAAGCAGATTAGGAAGATGAAACTAAGCATCTCCCTCATGTGGTTACTCAATGTACACTGGGTGCTGTATACACATCATCACTCTACCTGAGACTTAAATGTTGGCAGATGTGTCATTTGCATGTGTGAACACGCCGTGGAAAATCACTAAAGATCTAAGAACTCAGGAAGCACCATCAGTGAAAGATTAGAAAATAAAAAAAAATTTGCTATATGTGTATATAAAATGTACCGATAAAAATTAATTTTTTTAAAAGATACTTTGTTATGTCCTTTGTCTTCAGGGTTCTTTGTCTTGTTTAACTTCATTACAGGGCAATTTGGCTTCATGTATTCATATAGTTATTTAATGTATCCCACTCTGAAGATTATTTGAAAGTTCTCTATTTTCTAATGTATTTATTTATTTTTTGGTCAGTATATTTTAATTTGACTTGAAGTTTAAAGTTACAATTCTTTTTCGTCATTCTTTTTTTTTTTTCATTGAGACAGTCTCATTTGTAGTTTAGGCTGACCCTGAGCTCACTATGTAGCCCAGACAAGCCTTGAACTCAGCAATCCTCCTGCCTCTGCCTCCCTAGTGCTGGGATTACAGGCATAAGCCACCACATTCGGCACTGTGGTATGTGGTACTGATTGCTGTTGGGTGTGAGTCACCATGCCTAGTATTGTTGTATGTGGATACCAGGGATCAAACCAAGGACCTTGTGCTTACCAGGCAGGCGCCAGAACCACGGAGATAATCTTCAGGCCCCCCTTTTTGTTATTCTTAAGTAATTTCTTTTCAAATAAAATCTTTCAACTTTTATCTGTGTAATTACATGGAGTAAATATTTTTAAATTGCTCCAACAACAGGCTAGAACATTGAATACATTTAATAATTTATATATTAATATTTTATATGAAATATATCTTTAGTGTTTATTTTCAAAGCAGGTGATTTTTTTCACAAATAAATTTTTCTACAATATGTGGGCAGAAGTAGTTAAAGTTAGAAATTTTGTTTGTCAAATTTTGTGCAAATTGAATTATGTTTATTGAGAAAATTAAATTTGATGTGGAAAAGAATCTTAATTTTTGAAGAAAACAAAATAATCACCTTATTAATGATTAAATGAACCACTTAAAATTGGAGTATATTAATTCCATATTTCTAATATTTGATAAAGTTTACTTTGATAGAACAATTTTGGTATTAATCACCATAACCATCATGCTTATTGACTAAGAGAAATGCAAAATATAGATTGGTAGTTACAGGGGACCGGGAAAGAGGACGCGGACAGACCCCTCGAGGCAAACTCCAGCTCCCCGTGAATCTCACAGTGAAAGAAATAACAAACAACAAACAAAACTGGAACCTTGAGAAAATGCTAAGCCAGGGCTCAACTATTGCTACTTTGAGTAGAAGCAGCAGAAGGAGGCCCAGTACCACAGTTCGCCACACCTTTAATTTGTACCAAACTTTCACAACCAGAATCCTAACATGAAAAAATCAGGGTGGATATCCACAATAATCCTTATAGTTGAATATCCCATAGGGCAGGACAGATGTCTGCCAATAATTCTAATGCAATCATCATTACAGTAGGAGATCCTGCAGTATGGGGCAGACATCCCTAAATCCAAGTAAGTAAGTCATAAGCAGTTTTCAACAGGTAGTACTTATTTGCACTTTTTTTTTGAGACAGTATCACTATGTAGCTCAGTCTAGCCTTGAATACACTATGTAGCCCATGTAGGCTTTGAAAGTGTGGTCATCCTGCTTGAGCCTCACACACACTGAGATTACAGGTATACTCAACTATGCCTGGCTTCTTTTAACCTTTGAACCTACATCATTTCTTATATAAAAAAGTATCTTAGCCTTGTCATTTTAATCTAAATCCTAAGGCACATAGTGAAGAATTCTATCTATCTATCTATCTATCTATCTATCTATCTATCTATCTATCTATCTATCATCTATCTATCTTATTCTTAAATTTAATGTGTGTTTTTGAAAAATGTATTTACTGGAAAGATATACTCATATAGGACTATAAAAATTAAATCATATTTTTTATTCTTGATCTTTTTGAATTATCAGTACATTTTATATATACATCATGATCACACTTCACATTGGGAATTTGTACCAGTATATGACATGAATTAATTTTTATTTTTGCCCAATCTACTACCCACCCTACCACTTCACCCCACCTCCTATATACATATGCTTTCTTTATTTTTTAACACCATATTTTTTCTTTCTCCTCATTACTTAACCCCTACCCTTTTCCCTTTGAATATTTTCTATTTCACATATCTATCATACATTTCAGAAGTCATTTACATCTACAGATTCTCATACCAGAGAAAAAATACTGTATTTACACATCTGTGACCTACTTATTTTACTTCTGAGTATGTCTTCAAGGTATATCCATTTGAGTATAAATGACTCAAGCTTACCATTTTTATGGCAGAATAATAAATGCATTTTATTTAAAAAAAAACAAACTTCTTTATCCAGTCTCCAATTGATGGGCTTGTGGGTTGTTTCCAAGAGTTAGCTATCACAACCTGAGCTGCTATGAACATGGGTTCCCAAATGCCACTATGAGAAGATTCTTTTAATTACTTTGTGTATATCATTAGCAAAGAAGTATCAGGACCAAATGGGACCAGTGATCCTAGTTTTTTGAGGAATCTCCACACTGATCTCCACAATGGCTGTACAAGTCTACATTCCCACCAAAAGAAGAGAAGGGTTTCTTAATCCCCTCAGCTTAACTGGCATTTGTTGCTGGTTAATATTGCAACAGCAGCCATTCTCTGTGGTGTGAGAAAAAATGTCAGCGGTGTTCTCATCTGCATCTCTTGAATGACAAATGATGTTGAGTATATCTTCATATGCCTCTTAAATTCTTTTGTTTCTTCCTCTGAAAAATGTCTGTACATTTCAGATGTCCGTTATTGAATTGGGTCTGAATTGGGGGGCTAATTTTTTAAGCTCTTTGTTTATTCTAGATAGTAGTGTTTTGTCCTAGAAACAGCTGGTAAAGATATTTTTCCATACTGTTGGTTGTCTTTTAGCTCTGCCAGTGGTTTCTTTTGCGTGTGGAAGAATTTCAATAGGAAGAGATCCCATTTACTGATTCCTTCTGCTAGATATTGTCCTATAGAAGTTTTGTTCATAAATTATCTCCCTTAGCTAATGTTCCCGAGTTTGCTAATGTTCCCAAGAGTTTTACATCACCTGTTTTGCAGCGAGTTTAAGGTTTCTGTTTTAATGTTTAGGTTTCTAATCTACTTTGATTTCAGTTTAATACACAGTGAAAGAGATATGTCTAGCTGTAGTCTTTGGCAGGTTAAATTCCAGTTTTTCCTGCCCCATTTGTTAAGGAAGCTGTCTTTCCTCCATTGTGGATGTTTGGATGTTTGGCTCTTATGTCAAAGGTAAGCTGGCTTAGTGTATCTGGAGTTGTTTGTGGGTCTTCTAATCTATTCCACTGGTCCCCAGGTCTGTTACTTTGCCAGTACCATGCAGTTTTTATCACAGTGGTGTTATAGTACAGTTTCAACTTGGCTATCATAACACCCTCTGGATCATCCTTGTTGCTTAGAACTGCTTTTGCTATTCTAGATCTCTTCTAGAATAAATCAAATAAATTTTAATAAGTAAAATAGATAAAGTTTTGGATTATTTTCTTCAGACCTGTGAAATATGTTGTTGGAATTTCAATCATAATTGCATTGAAACTTAATTTCTCTCTCAGTAAACTTGTTATTTTTATATACTATATTGAACAGGAGTGGTGAAAATGGACATCTTGTCTTATTCCTGATCTTAATTTGAAAGATTTCAAGCTTTGACAATTTAGATTCATGGTGGCTGTTGGTTCCTCAGAAATAGCTTTTATTAGTTTGAGATAAAGTCCATCTATTCTGACTTCCTGTAAGATTTTGAAAATGAATGGGTGTTAGCCTCAGTCCAATGTTTTTTCTGCACTTATTGAGATTACCATATGTTTTATTGTCCTTGAATCTGTTAATACAGTGTATTATGTTTATTGATTTATGTATATCGAACCATCTTTGCATCCCTGGTGTGAATCCACTTGGTCAGGGCATAGGATCTTCTTCACGACTCTCTGTATTTTGTTTGCCTCTATCTTATTGAGAATTTTTGCATCAATGTTCAATAGCAAGATTTGCCTATAGCTCTTTTTGGTTCATTGGATGTTTCTCCGCTGTTGGAATCAAGGTAATGTTTGATTCCAGTAATTAAGTTGGGAGTGCTGCTTCCCTTTTGGTCATTAAAGAGTTCAAGAAATATTGGCATTAACTCTTCTTTAAAAGTTTTATAGGATTCAGTAGGAAAGCCAAAGACATCAGGACCAGGATTTTTCTTTGTCAGTAGGTTTTTTTTTATTACATTTTCAATTTCACAGGTTGATGTTGGGTGTTTAACATTTTTATACCTTCTTTATTCAACTTTTGAAGTTCATATATGTCTAGGAATCTATCCGTTTCTTCTACAATTTCCATTTTGTTAGAGTACAAATTTTCAAAGTGGGTGATTTTTACCCTCTGGACTTCTAATGGATCTTTGGTGATTTCCCCTTTTCATTCCTTTTAGCATGGATTTGAGCCTTTTTCTTCCTTTGATGAAGTTGGCTAAGGGTCTGTTGATTTTATCTATCCTTTCAAAGAACCACCTCTTAGACCAGTTAATTCTTTGTATCACTCTTTTTTCATTGTATTAATTTCTGCTCTGATCCTTATAAATTTCTTCCTTAGTACAATCTTTGAGTTTTTCTTTCTCCTGTTTTTCTAGTAGCTTGATGTTCAACCTTAGATTGTTTATTTGAGCATGCTCTATTTTCATTGCATAGGTACTCACAAATATGAATTTCCCTCATAGAACTGCTTTATGTCCCATATATTTGTGTAAGATATACTGGGGTTATTATTTAATTGTAAAAACTATTTTTATTTAATTTCGTCTGTGATCCATTGGTTTTTCAGCAGAGTGCTGTTCAATTTCCATGTGTTTGTGAGGTTCTTGGAATTTCTTTTGCTATTCAGTCCAGTATCAAAGCTTTATGTTCTGACGGTATACAGGGGATAACTTTAATTCCTTTGCATTTACTTAAACCTGTTCTATGAACTAGTATGTGGTCTATTTTAGAGAATGATCTGTGCGCTGCTGAGAAGAATATATATTCTGATTTTTTGGGGGTGAAATACTGTATAGGCTTCTATTAAGTCCATTTCTTCAAAAGTTTGGTTTAGCTCAAGTATTTCCTTATTGATTTTTTTCAGTCCATCTGTCTATTTGTGAAAGTGGGGTATTGAATTCCCCTAATATTATTGTATTAACACTTACCTGGCTTCAAATATTCATTAATATTTGTTTTATATAGCGAGGTACAGTACAATTTCATGCATAAATATTTATAATTGCTATTTCCTCGTTTTGGATTGTTTCCTGTACAACAATATAATGGCATTTGAAATCTCTTCTGTCTGCAAATAGGAGAGCCATTCCTTCTCTTTTGCACTTTCGTGTCACATGGAGAATTTTTCCTTCCTTTTATTTCTACTTTATCCTTTCTTTCTGAATCAGGTGTGTTTTGCATGCAGCAGATTGTAGGATCTTGCTTCATGACCCACTTGATCAGTCTGTGTCTCTTAATTTGCAGATTGAGTTCATTGGCATTGACATTTATGACTGATATGGACACACAGAGCTGTCATGTTTTCCTGTTCTTGATTCTTTTATTCTGTATTTTTGTCCTTTCCCATTCATTTTTCCCCCCTCTGGCTCAATGGGTTCATGCTGTTTTGTAACTTTCAAATTTTTTTCCAAGACATTCTTTAGAAATTTTTGGTTTGCAAGGGGTTTTTTGTTTGTTTGTTTTTTGGTGTGTGTGTGTGTGTGTGTGTGTGTGTGTGTGTGTGTGTGAAGTTTTTCAGGTGTTCTTTGTTAAGGAAATATCTTATTTCCCCATCAGTTTTGAGAGATAGTTTTTCAGAATCCATCAGTCTAGGTTGGAGATTGTTCTACAAAATTTGAAACACTTCACTCCAAGCTCTCCTTCCACTGTGTGTTTAGTTTGAAAAGTCTGCTGTGATTTGATGGGATTCCTTTTGTTTGTGTCTTTTTTTCTTCTCTCTACTCCACCTTGTTTCATATTTTGTTCTTTTGATGCATATCTGGAACCTTGATAATTATATGCATACCTGTAGATTTTTTTACATCATGGCCATTTGGAGTCCTATATGTCTCTCTTATCTGTATATTCAGGTCTTTTCTTTTTCTTGTGAAATTTTCTGCCATTTTATCTGTGAACAGTTTTTATGTCTTTTACATTGCTCCCTGCTTTCTCAGCGATTCTAATCAGCCTTATGTTACTCTTCTTTGAATCGTCTAGGAGTTGTTGGATTGCTTTGTCATGATCTCTTGCCATTTCCCATAAATTATTTCTTTCCTGTTCATTGGCTGTAATCTTGTCCTCTAGATCTGAAATTCCATTCTCAGCTTCATTCATCCTAGTTTGCAAACTTTCATTATCATTTTTAAACACCAAAAATTCTGAAATGTTTAAAATATCCCTTTTGTTGTTGTTGTTATCTCAGATTCTATTATGCCTCTGATCTCTTCTTTAACATTATTAATCATATGGTTCACTGTGGACAGTATCTCTGTTTTCATTTCAGAGATCAGTTCTGATTTCCATATTAGTAAATCTGCTTTTGTTACCATCTCAGAGAGTTCTGGTGATTGACCTTCAGTTTGCTCCAATTCCATTTTCCCTGGATTCCCTTGTGGTGATGATATATCTTTCTTTTTTAATTTTTTTCTCATTTGTATTCCTGCATTGTTGCTGATATTATCCATTTAATTCCTTGCTTGGATTCCTGGCAATGTTTGTTGCAAGTTTATTTCTTCCTGATGTTTAGATCTGTTAAAAATTTTCTACTTCCTGGGCTGTTCTTCTTGAATGTGATCTCCCTTAAGTATCCTCACATCTGGCACATTATTGAAGGCATTTGAATGGAATAATCACATTAATTGATATAATATAATCAGTATCTTCAGCAATATCAAACCCAATAAAGGAAATGAAAAATTTTAGGAAAATTCTGAAAACTTTAACTTCATGAGTTACCTTTAGGAGCATATACCAAAATTTAGAATTAATCACAAATGTGTTTACAACATATAGGTCCTTAAATGTAAAAGCAGTATACTTTGAGAATAAAAGGTCACTGGGGAGTTGGGGAAGTAAGGAGTTAGGACAGTGAAAGATTGGAAATAAGGTTTGATAATTCACAACGATCACACTGACCAAAGTGTGTATATATATATATATATATATATATATATATATATATATATATATATGGCAGAGGACAACAGAGCCAAAAGGGACATATATGACAGAACCAATTAGGAACCACAGGAGCACTAGAGACTTTGTACACTCTCTTATAATAATACAGAAAGATAAGAAATTAAGGAAGACTGAAACCCTTGTAGTTCTAGGTATTGATTCTGACTGGAGAACAGTAGAGGGTGAGAGAACTAGAGAATAGAGGTACCTAGCATCAGGAGGCAAACAGGAAACTATTTTCTCTCTTCTATAAGATGATAGCAGTTGAGAGGAGAGAAACTTGCAAAGTTGGACTGATTCAGCATTAGCAGAGTAGAGAAATGAAATAAGAAAGCTAAGTTAAAGAAAGAAAAAGACTAACAACAGCAACAATATCAACAACAATAAACACAGCTAAGAACAGTAGTCACAAGTAGAAAGCCATCATCCTCTATCTAGATTCTGAGTATAATACCTGAGTTGAGCTCAATGAGCCCTACAGGTTTGGAATCTATCTGCAAGAGTCCAGGATCTTGCAAGAGGATCTGACTTAACCAGTTCTCCAGTGGTTGTACTCAGGAAGATTTTCTTATTCTTCTAGTTAATGTTTTCTTTGCTGTAGTGAACTTGTTGAAGGAATTCTTTTAAATCCTCTGTCTAAGTACTGCCACCATACTTATTCCATATTTAAAGAGAAGCAGATGGTGTATCTGAAGGCTTTTCTCCATATAACAATTGTAACCAGTTTGACCCACATAGAAATGGAGATTTCAAGACCTTCTGGCCTTGCCCTGGTCATAGAAGAGCTGTAGGACCAGCTGCTGGTTAATGGCACCCAGCTCCCTTCTTGCTGAGACTCACTCCGCTACTTCTTTCACGCCTTACTTACCCAGTCTATCCCCATGAGCCTCTGGTGTGGTCTCAGCAGCAGCATGAGAGTTGTAATGCTGGGTGACATAAATAGCATGAAATTCCTTTGTTGCTAAGATACCTCTATGAGGTCCATTGTGCTGTACTTGCCTGCTCTGTCTCCACAAGCCTTTGGCGTGGCCTCAGTGGCAACAGGAGAGTTGCAGGTGCCTCTTGAAATACTTTTTTGAAAAAATTTCTAGCTCTAGAATTGTTTGATACTTGTATACCATTAAAACCAAGAATGAATGAGCAGCAAATTATGTATTACAGACTGGGTTCTAATGTGATTTTTAAGCATATACCTTAGCAACTCAAAGATGGATAGATGCTTTGGTGATGTTTCATTCCATAACTAACATTACGTGTATGTACATTTCCACACAGCAAAATTACTTTTCAATATAGCCTTTTTGTATGTACTACTACCAAATATATCTCACCTATCCCCACATAAATATACTTCATAATTCCTTAATCTAACTAATAAAATAACATATATCATAACATTCAGATATTTCCAGAGTTAGGAGTTGATGTTGATGGTGTAATAATTCAAAAGACTCAGAAACAGTACTCCAGGGACTATCAAACCATATGAACAGGTTGCTAAGGAGATGAGCCAATCTTGGGTACAATGACCTTTTCCACCCTTGTCTGTCTTCCTGTAGGAGTTACATATTAAATTAGGAAAATGAAGTATTGAATTTATAAAAGTACTACTAATTTGCAAGTTCAAAAATGTCAATTAATTTACCTTCATATTATAATAATCCCACTCTATTCATGGCCCTAAATTACAAATGTGGTAAGCATATTGTTCTATTTATTGTCTTCACCTCAGAGGTAGACTCATTTCTGAAGTTTTTGATATTTTGTGTCTATAGTGTATATCCTTGGGTGTATATCATGCCTCAAGGAAAATTTACTTTCAATGTTTAAAACAATATAATTTAGGATTTGGCATTTTCAATAAAAGCTATAATGTAAGAAGTACTCTTAATTCACAAGAGTTGATTTCATTGAACTCAACCTTAAAATGTTTTGCTTTAAAATGATTTTTTCCCGATATTTGATGCATTATCACCTTGTATATTATGTATGTTTTACTTTTTTCAGGAGAAACCTCCCTATTCATTGCTCTGGATTGATTATCTCTTTGCTTTGAGGTGGAAGACGTTAAGTCATGCTTTCACGATGAACAATTCTGAGATATAAATAACCTACAAATACAACTTTTCAGTTTCATTTTTAAGAGTTTCAAGGGCTGGCTGGCTTTCTGCTGTATTATCTTTGTCTTGGAGCACAGAATCTTTGGACACTTGTTCCATCTGGGACATTGTAACTGTTCAGGAGAAAAGAAATACAGGCTCAGTGATACTCAGTGGTGCTTCTTGCTCTTAGACCTTCAGTTGGATAGTGGCCTGATCATTTCTGCTCGTAGTATCGGATAAAGCAAATTGTTTGCTAATGCCTAATGGCAATGGGTAATAAAACATTTCCAGAGCCAAGGGAATGAAATAGCTTACAAAATAATATAAATTATCAAAACACTTTAACATACATAACAAAGAAAAACATTTAAATTTGTTCAAGACCTATCTGAGAGTAAAACTTCAAAGAATCTGTGTTGGGTTGTGTATGTATTAAGTGTATCTTTTGAGTTTCTCTTACATGACCTAGGTTGTCTCCATGGCTTTCTAGAATTCTCATTAGCACAGTATTACTGGGGTTAAGCAGTTCAGATTTTGCATTATCTACCTCAACCTCTGGTTATGTGTACTTTCAGTTGAAAATGAATATGGAGGATCAGGTCTTCTTTGGATGTGTCAGTGGGTGACTTGGTCATTTTTTTTTTTTAACAAGATGTAAAGCACCTGACATTTCTCCTCCTAACATCTTAACTCACTTATTTAATGGACTGTGACTGACTCAAAACATAGTTACTGCCAATTATTCAGAATTTACACTATTGGATATAAGGTTTTTCCAGTGGCACCTGTTAAAGGTCACATTATATCACTAAGGTAATTCTAATCCACAATGCTCATCAAAAATAGACTCTCACTTTTTTGGTCTAGGGCATTTTCAGGGCTCATAGGTTGGAATTGACAAAAACTGTCCTCCTTACATCTCCCCTGCTGACATACATCTCTGCAGGTGGTTTCTCTTTGAGCTACAATATAGCTGCTTCAAGGAACTCCTCCATGACTATTGATAACAGCTCCAGGTTTAAGCATGAACTTCAGATGTGTTTGTTGTTGTTGCCACTTACCTGATTTTAACTAATTAACTCAGCAGGAAAGATAACTTTTTTAAGTTAAATGCCATTGCAAAGCACATTGAAAAACCACAGCATGACAGGATGACATAAAAGTTAGTGTATGTGTTCCTCTACCTTCTCTTAGAGCTAGGCACCCTGGTGATTTAGACAAATGCATTGGTTGTTCAAATGGAAACTTGATACTAAAAGTCATGGGGAGAAAAAAAGACTAAATTCTAATTTGATGCTCCCAGACTCTTAGAAACATAAAGAAATGAGGGACTCATTTGTAATTCCTATGGATCTTTGCAATCTGATAAAAATAAAGATATAGAATAAAATTTAGAAACAAGTGCTTACTGATATGTTGTTGATATATCATGTGCTTTTGCAAAAACTATGGTACATTATATTTTCTTTATAATTTCTATAAGATTAACATTATAAAGCTCTTCTCACTAAAATTTCCAGTCTTCATCATATAATAATTCTTTCTATACCATAAAAATAAATAGAACTTCATAAAAGTAGAAAATTATCCAACCATAAAAAGGAAAAAGAAAAGAAAAGAAAGCAATATTGAAACAAACTCACTTTAAATCATTTATTTGCGTTATCTAAATGGTGAAAATAGTGTAAGTTTTATAAAATGTAATTAGCCTTTGAAACAAATACTAATAAAAATTGCAATAGCTGAAACAAATCAAATACTCTAATCAATCTATGCTATTAATAAGGAATAAATTATGTTGTGTAAGGACTTAAGTAGGTCAGTCAAGAAATAAAATATTGATGTTAAAATACTTTTATAAAGTAAAGTAGATCTAAGTTTGAATGAAAATGATGGGAGTTTAAATATACAAAAGTGAACAGATCTTGCTGTGCATCATTATCACAAAATTAAAAAGCTGAAAGAGAGCAATGATCTATTTCTCT
>PVIC010042312.1:0-15827 GCA_004025085.1 Thryonomys swinderianus
CAGAACTACCAGCTAAACAAAACTCCTTTCTTCATAAATTACTCAGTGTGTGGTGTCCAGTTATAAGAACAGGAACACAGTAAGGTTATAGCACAGATTATAGCACTGATTCAGGAACAGACCATAGTCCATAGGGAGGAAGCTGCCTGGATCTCAAAAAAAAAAAAAAAATTTCCAAGGCCCAACTATTGCACCCAGGTCTCCAGAGACCCTGTTGCTGGCTCCTTTGAGGCTTTTGCTTTCCTTTTCTCTCTCTCTCTCTCTCTCTCTCTCTCTCTCTCTCTCTCTCTCTCTCTCTCTCTCTCTCTCTCTCTCTCTCAACTGGTTTCCAAGTCAGACAGAAAGATCACTTGCACTATTACACTGTCCTTGGCCAAATGTTGCCCTTACTCAAAAGAAAAAAAAAATATATTTTCTTTGTGTCAAACACAGGGTTCCACGTTCACTTTTATATCAGGCCTAATTTTTATCAATAAACTTGAACCATATGACATTGCCAAATCTGACTCTCTGACTTAAAAAAGTTGCAGTATCAAATGGTGTCACCTAAATTGTTATATGCTGCAGGAAGTGTCATCTTGGAGCACATGCTTTTCAATCCAAATCTTGTCCTCCAAACTTCAGCCATGACCTTCTTTTCAATCATTAACACTCTTATCACCTAACAACCCTCCATCACCAATCACTTCCTCCCTTTCACTTCCCTCCAACTGTGATCATTTGGGTTAAATAAAGTACAAGGCAGGCAAAGCCATTCAGCCTGTCAGGCCTGACGCTCCCTCGGCCCTTCCTCCTGAACTCGAACGTGAACCACATGCTCTGGTCTCAACAGGACTTATCTTTCCTGCCTTAAAATACCTAATATTAAATACATGCATGTACCTTCATGCCAATCATCCTCCACAATGCTTAATTCATCTGCTAATATACTCCTTTCCCTTCTTCTTGTTCTAATCCCACACATTATTTCATGTTGGCGCAATGCTTCCTTCTGTCACTTCTAGTGTTTTGCTATATTTGCTCTATTTGAAATCTTTCCCTACTTCCAACTTGAGCTCCAACCAAGATGTTACCTGTACTTCTGAACTACCTTCCCCCGTGTGCTTTCCAGAACACCTTACCCTTGATTCCAGCATCCCTCTTGAGTGTAAATGTATTAGTTCTTACTGAGCATCTTATTCTGAGTATAGACTTTTTAAAGAAAATTCCTCTAGGTATATTTATTTCATATGTCTGCTCATCTATATGGTTTTTATACCTCACTCTAAAAGTCTGTGCAGCAGTCTGGATACATTATATACAAAGTGAATAAAAATATAAAATATAAAACAGTGAATATTTAAACTTTTTAAAATATTATTACAGTAGAAGACACATTGCCTTTAGTCCTCCTCAAATTACTCTCCCCACTTCGGACACAGCCTTGCTCTTGCCCCTTCGGAAGCAGGTCTGGAGTCCCCTTGTGTGTCTTCAGTCGCACTGTCCCAGCGGCCTTGATGTCCTGAACTGACCCAAAATGTCTACTTTTCCCAGCCATTTTTGACTTGGAGAAGAACCAGGGTCATGGAGTCACAGATCCAGTGAAAAATGTTGTTAAGAATACATGTTAATGTTTTTATTTAGTAGAAAATGTCATAAACAGTTGACTAATGGGGGTGGTCAAACTATACAGTGAATGTGTAATTTTTAAAGATTTGTTACAATGAAAGTCATATTGCCATTAGTCCTCATCAAAACATCCTCCATACTTTGAACACATTTATCTTGTAATTCTTGGCATGTGCCTTTCACTGTAAGAGTTATATTTTTAAGTTAACCCATCACAGTATGTTTTGAGTATGCCTTGTATGCATAAGTCAAATATAAAACTACCTTACTACCAATACTAGATGAAGTACTAAAGTGCCAGTTCAGAAAAAGAAATGCTAAGGAAATAAATTCATAAACAAAATTTTTTTTCTTAAAAGAGATGATGAAATAATAACTCAGGTACATTAAATGATGCTGAACTAATGCAATATTTTCATTCAGTTTCTTAGTCATGATAGCTGATGTAACAACCTCAAAGCATCAGTGGCATAATTCAGAAAGGTTTCTTTATTCGTTATTTATATCATTGTCTCACATGAGCCAGAGAAGTCTCCTTGGTGGTTCTTCAAGCAACTCAGGGATCCATTTTCCTACCACCTGTGTCTGTATTCTCCACAGAGATTCACAGCACATCATTTCTGTCCATATTCCCTGGGCCAGAAACAGGCCCCAGACTAACCTCAGAGAGATTCAGAAATTTGGCTTCTCTTGTAACCAGGGAGGGGCACAGAACTAGTGGTCATTTAGTCAGATTCAAATGCACTTAAAACAACACACACAAAACTTTGAAATGCACTGTGCCAGGCATTGAAGAGATTCTGCACTCAGGTAATTCACTACCAAAAAATGATCCAAGACTTACATAGAGCTGGAAGTTGTTTTCATGAAAGGTAGACGTGAGTGTACAATCTGCAGTAAAAGGACAATTCATTTTAAACACATGGGTCTCCCCCTGCCTTTGACTCCCACAAAAACATCAGCTGAGCTTCGTTCGCCATCTTGCTTTCCACGCCCCACCCCCCGCGCCTACCTCCAAGCAGTTTACCACTGTGTATTTTTGGCCCTGACATTTGAATTTCCATTTTAGTTGTTACCCAGTGTCTTAGTTCTTTCAGACTGCTACACCAAAGTGTGAAACAAAACAAACAAAACTCAGTGGTATGACGAACAGAAACTTATTTTCACAGTTCTGAAGCTGACAAGCCAGCATCAAGATGCCACTGATGGTGAGGACCTGCTTCCTTCATAGCCTGACAAACGTCTCCTCCCCGACTCCAGAGGCAGAAGGACCAGCAAGCTCCCTACAGACCCTTTTGTAAGTACTCTCATCCCACTCATGGGGCCCCTCCCTCATGTGCTAATCACTCCCCAGACGCCCCACCTCTTAATAATGGGGATCAGCATTTCACATATCAGCATTTCACATCAGCATTTCAGACCACATAACTAGTGAACCATGTAGCTCTAGACCCCAGTCTTTCCTCCTCTTATTCAAAGCAGGGAGAGGAAACCTTTTATTGATAATAAGCTTTGCTACCTTAGACAGATTCACCATGAACTACTAACCTTATGGCACTCAAACTTTACGGCCCCTCATTCATTTTATTCATTTTTAAGGTCCTATACCTAATTTTTAAGTCATTAACTTATATTTGCTTAAGAAGAGATGATCCCCCCACCCCTACCCAATCCCCTACTCTGTCCTATAAACTCCTGACCCTACAAACCTTGTTTCTCCCTGCCGGCCACTGAAGGACATCACTAAACTGTTCTTAATCTGTTGTTTCCTCTCCTCTGAGGCCTTTATCTACCATAGTACTTTGCTGTCTCCTTTTGTAATTCCACAACTTCCTCTCCTACAGATCAGTGAGTTGATATTTTCCCCAGGTGGATCCCGTTTTGTTCCTTCCTTCCTCCTCCCTCTCCACACTTCTAACCTCTTTGTTTGCCTATCTCCCTAGGCTTTGATGCTCCTTGCCTTCTTGAACATTAGCTAATCCAGTATTCCGGGCAGAATTCGGATGCATCCTGTTGACTAGTTCTTCCAACTCACTGATAAAGATTTTAATCAAGTCAGCCCTCGCAGGCCGCCCTGGGACACTGTGCTAAACACCTCCTTGCAACTAGATCTGCTGCAATTTGTTCATAAGTTTCATTACCTTTGGTTTATGGTTTTGGAGCCAGTTTTCAATGTGCAGTGGAGTTTTCCTATTCCAGCCAATTTGAACTTATTTTGCAAGTAAAATTTCCTGGGACATTTTTATCAAGTGCCTTCATAAAGCCCAAATAGATAACATCTGCTGTGTTCCTTTTAACCACTCATGTGGTAGAGTGTATGTGTGTGTGTGTGTGTGTGTGTGTGTGTGTGTACATTTCTTTTAAGAATGTGGTCCCTAACAAACCTTTCCTGTTTTTGTCCTAGATTTCATTAGTCTCTGGCTTGCTGCTAGTTGGTTTTCATGGGTTAGCATTTTTCCCTCTAATATTTGTCTTATACTATAAACAATTATTTTAGCTAAACAGTGAAGCTGAGGCTATAGGACCATATTTCACAAGATCGCCTTATCCTTCATTCTAGGTCTTTGGGGGGTTTGCTCTCTGCTCCCAGCTGCTTCTAATCACAGCTAATGCCTTCCCACCCCATCCGCCCACTCCAAGGGCTGACACCAATCTTCCCATTAAATAAGATGACTCAGGGTGCCGGGGAAGCAGATTCTCATTTCCTCCATTTTCCTACCACTTGCTGCTGGCCTCCCTATGGTCAATTCGCCTATTTTACATGCAGCTCAGACTCTCCGCTGCCCTCCTTTCTTCATATCCTGTGTTTTGGTATTTTTCTTGAGCAAGACTGCTTCCCTATATTTTAAAGGAGACTGTGAGGCATGGTTAATTCAGGGAAGATCATCACGTTCTGGAGATGCCTACAGGTAAAGCTGATGCTGGTCCTTGGGCTTCATGAGAGAGGAGAAAAAGAAAGAGAATCAAAGCTGAAAAGAACAGGCTAAATTTAAAGCAATCTGTACAAGTGCTGACGTGTAGGAGACAGAAGAAAAGGTCTGAAAACAGAGACTGCATAAGGGTGAGAACATAATGTTCGGTGCTCCGGAGAAGTGAAGGCTTTGCTCACAATGGTCCATGATGAGAGTGAATTTCTTCTTCCTATTTCTAGGAGATATTCAAGTCCCTGGACTGAGAGCAAGTAGCGCTCTGTCTGCAGGAAGTATGAAAGTTGCTTTCACTCAGTCAATCCTGTCCTCTGAGGGGACACTGGACACTGATCCCTAATGAAGAGTGAATGAAGCACAGGACCTCAGAGCAGCTGTTCCAGTTTTACCTCCTGCATTTCCTTCAGGGTGAGGCAGGGAGAGAGTCAGAGTCTGTTACAGAGACAAGGATGTCTTGTTCTGCTACAATTTTGATTCCTGTGATCACGAGGTTCACCTCTTAATCCATTTCTGACTTGGTACGTAAGACATCCTGTCTTTCAGAAGCAAACCAGGAAACAAATGTTTCAGTTCCAGAAATCAGATCCCTTTGGCTCCTAAAATCTGTCCCTACTGTGCCAAGGGATGTGCCATCACAATGAGGTCTGGTCTCTGATTAGTTACTGTGACTATTAAGAGTAACCTGAAAATTATTCCATGAGTGCCTAAAAAAAGAATTCATAACACATTTGGTGGCTTTCTATCAGAACTTTCATTCCATTTTTCTGGTGAAATTTTAAAAGGAACATCATGACTTTGTATCTGATATCAGTGTTTAAAATATTACTCCTCCTTTCTGTTTCAGCCTCTTCATGATCACTCATACACTACCCATTCCCTTATGCAGTATGTGTTTTTTAAGCTGGGTGCTACTTATCAAACACTGTACTGAGCTTCAGAAGAGTTCCTTTCAGGCCACTATCTGTTTGAGTTCAGCTCTCCTTAAATTTTGTTCTGTCTCATCTCCTGCTCACTTTTCTATGCTTCCACACCTCCCAAACCTACCATCACGGCCTCCTTATGAAAAAGGTTAAAATTAGTTTAGACTAAGGAAGTTAATACTTGCCTGGCCATTCATCAGCCTAGAATAAAAGATAAAGCCAGCTGCAGTATTAACAAGGAAATAGTATGTATTTCTTGATAAACATCCAGCAACTCTAATGTGCCACTCCTCAGAGGGAACTATTAGGGAGCTTTGTTCTCTAAAATCACAGACTCAAACTTTGCTGCTAGGGATTCTACCAGTAAGTACAATACCTCCACTTTTGCCTGGAAGACCCGGTCATATCTGACACTGAGAAGAAGTTCTGATATATCTCTGATGCAGACTGTCAGATAATGGATTCCCATGGGTACCTTAACGTAATTGTTTTCACCAAAGTGGGCCTTGGATCTACTTTTCAGTCCAGGTTTGACACTGATCCCTTTATATTATCCCACTTTGAAACATGGCTTTATTCAAATTTCATCTAAATCCCATCCTTCCTCACAGTTCTAAAGTGTTCCTGGTTTTCTTTGCTCACTGAGATGCTGTGTTGGGTGCCAGCTCCTTCACTGCACTAGACTGATAAGACCAAATGAAACTGGGCATCAGTTTTCCCAGTTGTCTTAGAACACCAAGCATCTAATATTTATTCTGTCATAAACAGAATGCATTTATCCAAAAGCAGGCAGAACAACTATAGGACTTATCACCTTGTATACTTATATGTGCTTTACATATTTTTTAAGTACATAAAGATGCAACTTGTGCTTTTGTTAAGAATATTATACATGGGGCCAAAGATTTGGCTTAGTGGATCCAGCACCTGCCTTACAAGCACAAGGTCCCTGGTTCAATCTCCAGTAACCACATACAATAATACCGGGCGTGGTGGCTCACACCCACTGGCAATCAGTACCTCATACCACAGATGGCGGGTTTGGTGGTTCAAGCCTGTAATCCCAGCACTCCGGAGACAGAGGCAGGAGGATTCCTGAGTTCAAGGCTTGCCTGGGCTACAGAGTGAGCTCAGGACCAGCCTGAACTACAAAGCGAGACCCTGTCTCAAAAAAAAATAAATAAATAAAAAGAATATCATACGTGAAATGGGATATTTGAATTATACAAACTGTGTACTCAAAGGGCCAAGGTAAGTCAATGCTTCTATGCAAACTTGGAAATAATTAGCTTGGACCAGGAAACAATTTTTTTTCTGTAAAGGAACAGACAGTAAATAATGGAGATTTTGTCCCATTTTATCTCTGCTGTGATAGGACAAAAGCAGACATAGATTATGTGTGAATGACTGCACATGGCTGTGTTCCAATAGCATTTTATCTACCAAAGGAAACAGTAGGTCAGATTGGTCTAAAAGGCTATGGCTTGCTGATCCCTGTCCTAGATCATCACAATAAAACAGAATCAGTATTTGTGAATTTGTTACTGTCTTGTCCATTATGAATAAACATCCAATATTATTTGAGTGCCACAGAGAGAAAGCAGATACTAAAAATCTTGGCCTTTAAAATTAGTCATATTAGTTATCAAAGGTAATTATGAAGGACAATGGGAGTTAACCCAGCTTTGGTACCCACACTGTGCATGCTAAATTACACAAGATGACAATTTCTTACCATACCATCCAGTGGGAATTTAAATTCCTTTTAAAATATTGAAAACTCTGAGACCCAGAATAATTCTGCTTCTTTCTCAGAGTCATTAAACTGTTAAATATTAGCGCCAAGTTCAAAAACAAGTCCACTTACTCCAAACTTTGTGTTTCTTGTACATACCCTTTAAGAATTGAAGCAAGATGAGTCTCTATTGCCTGTCTTACAGTTTTTACTGATTATTGCTAAGTGTTGATTTCTTTTAGCCATCTCTGTGCTTTTAATCAGAGACTTCTCTGGTGACTCTCAGTAAAAGAGAAGTTTTGAGAATAGTGATCCCCCCCCCCAATTCCTGCCCAAGAACCTCCAGGTAGAACCTTTCCAGAGCAATGGAAAATGATTAAAAGCACAGAGCTGGCTGGGAAAGCCTGCTCAGCTTAGCCTGCTCTGGAAAAATAAGCAACACTAGTACAAGACAGTCACAGAGCACAAAGATAGAGGAGATCTCACCGTGGCACATGTTTGAGGGGACTCCGATGCAGACAGCAAAGGGTTTAATTCTTCTAGACCTCTCAATGCACAAACACACATAAACACAAATTCTTAAAAAAAAAAAAACTTGGCATCTTAAAAAGATTATCATTTAAAGAAAACTGCACAGCATCTAAGAGATGAGCACTTATTCACTTTGAGACCTGAATACAATAAATTATTTCGGTAGAAACACAGAAAATCTTCCCTTTGAGTATCCCACAACAAAATTTGAGTCAACTTTTCGACTGGAATAGTCTGTTTTTGTCTCTTGTGAAGGTATACCTGCCTTACATTTAGCAACAAAGGTTGGAGATCCTTTTTTGTATACTGTATAGATAGTTCACACACCTATTTTAGGAAATGCTAAAAATCAAGCTTCATTAAAGAATGAACTGGTGGTGATTACCATCCTGTCATGATACCTCTTAATGTCATTTTATTGCCCTTGTAGGGGATGAGTGAGGAGAATGATTAGCTGACAGGGGTGAGAAGGGGGTCAACTGACTTTTACACTGAAGTTCATGCCATCCTAGAGGATGATACGAACAAGTGTGCAACTGTGGTAGGAACGCCGGTGTTTGAAGGGAAACTGTCTTTGAACTAAACACTCCAGAAGCGCTTCATGGCAGGCAAGTCTCATCATAGCCCGTTTTGTAAGCTATTTCTTATTCTAGCTGCAAATAGCATGCCACTATTATCATTCATTTAGGCTAGACAAGAAAGATGTGGTGTCTCAGAGAGGCTGCGCAAACTGAAGTCACCACAGAATTCCCAAGAGTTGATCATAATAAAAATTATCACAACTAGGCCTTCCGGGTACATTCAGTTCCTAGACAGGTTTGAATTTTGTAGAGAATTTCTGACAGTAAAACATCTTAGAAAAATGACCTCTTTGGAGAAAACGAGAGCTGTTTTCTCCTAGAAATGGGTGCTTATAAACACAGCAAGTTTTATCCTAGTTAAACAAATATGCTAGATGTCATCATCAGACAGCAGACCATAGAATTCAGTATATTCATGTTCTGCTGTAGAACAAACACCAGACTGAAATGAACATTCTAATAGGTTACTAATTAAGTATGGTAACTTGCTTAACCAAACAGGTTCTTGAGTTTTCACATCAGGAAAGTGAGTATCTTTACCATACTATCTACTAATTAGACTGTCCTGAGAAGAAATGTAGAGACCATGAAGTTCTATCTGTAACCAAGTTGTTATTAGTATCCTTTGTATCTCTGATCAGAATGGTAGTGAAAAGGACAAAGGGATCAGGCTGAAACCATTTATCCTAGGAATATCTCAACTTATTGACTTAATGTTATTGGCCTTCCTGTGTGCTCTGATGGGAAACGTGACTCACCTCAAGACATTCCTAAGCAATTCCCCTGGTACATACCAATGTGTTGGCGAGCCTATGAGGTCGGCATATACCCAGGTAAATTTTGTCAAGTGACTGAATACCTTTGCTCCTCTTTTGCCTGGTAGTAGAGTATGGACTATAAACAAAAGTATTATTGGGAGGGATTATGAAAAGGACTTAACATGTATGAAGAACTTGGTAAATATTCCACCTTCATTAGTATACAGAAGATGGAAAAGAGAGAATAAATCTCCGGCCACCACTTCTCCTCTGACAAAAAGTGAGTTTAATGTGCAAGGGGCATGACGTCAGAGCCAGACATGGCTCTGCAGATCTAATAGGTCAGGCCTTGGGAACCAAGAGGCTGCTGGTGTTTCCTGCCCCGCTATATTGCACAGTTCACTGGAGCTGGTGTTACTACACTCTTGGTCACTGTCCTGTGCTCAACTTCTAAAACAAATTCATAGTGAAGACCACGACCCTTCTTTCTGAAACTGTGTGGAAGCTTCATAAGCGTATGACCACATTTATTCAGAGGGGAAACTCTCCTAGAGAGTGTGCATCCAGAATACAAAGCATGAGCGTCTAGGCACTTGAAAATAACAACATCTGCTGAGTCAGTTAGCTCATGAATTGGCTCTAGATATGGAACAAATCCCAGTTAAAATCCCTTTAATGTATACACTAGTGAGATGTATTTCCTGTAGTAACCTTCTTGGAGGTGGGTAGCGAGCCACCATCAAACACGAATTACAAAGCAAAGATCCATAATAAGCAAACATCTTCTGATTGGGAAGATCCCCTACGGACCCTCTAATTGACACGCTGCCCTCCCAGAACCACACCTGAGGCATTAGCAGTGAAGGAGACAAGAGCAGAATTCGGCTCTCTTGGCTCTGAGCCTTTCCGTCCAACCCCTGAAAGGAATTCCCCCTTCCACCAGAGATTTAAAAATAATTGGATTACTCTACGGTTTATTTAAGGTGTAACTTGCAATTCAGAAGAATCGGTATATTTAACTTCATTCCTCATCTACCCCAGGGGATTAAAACGAAATAAAAAACTAGAATAACAATGCTAGAACCGGGCTCCCATCACCCCCTGCACCCTCCTCTCCTCCCTGCACTGTAATTGCTCTGCTGCAGCAGATAAAGGGACAGGAGCGTCGTAGGGAGCCCTGCTGAATACAAAACCCAAGCCGCCTCCCCCACCTCTTCTTCCTCGGGTAATTAATCTTTTCTGCTTTTCCACAGGAACCATCTTCTGCAGTGTACAGCATTTGGCTGGGACTTTCAACTTTTTTATTACTATCACTCTCTTTGTTTTTGGAAAAGGAAAAAAAAAAAAACCATGCTCGGCACACAACCCTACAGTGAGGACAGCTCAGCTTTGAATACCGCGCGCCGCATGTAAAATTCATGTCGTTTCTCTATCAGTGTGAGCATCAGTTCTCTCCCTAAAGAACTTAGGAAAGGCGTTGTCAACCCGCATTCTTTTGAAGAATATAGTACCAATATTTTTACTGATTAATAAGTGAGATCACTGTCCAATGAATGAAATGCTTTTTGAAAGCCACCAAAAACAACATGTGAATGTAGATATCCCATTTAAACCCCAAAAATGGCAATATTTCTGAACGCCTTTACCCTTCTCTGATGTCGTTTCCATGGAAACCATACCATTAAGCCAGGCAGTTACTTCTACGTTACATAATATTATCTAATGCTTAGTTACTCCTGAACAAGCGTGTTTATCCAGTGGCTTTTTGTCCACGTAATCAACCATATCTACTTTGATTTGATTAAACAGGGAGCAGCAGCATAAAATCATTTATTGCAATGTGCCGTGTGCCTGTTACTCATGCAGAAAATGACATGCTCTGTGTTTGCCAATGAGGACTGTGCATGTGAGCTTATGGGAAAAGACCTGGGCATGGCGAGACAATATTGATTATGGATGAGAGCCATTAAGATGCAGAGAATATGAAGTTGGAAACTAGAGCAGACATACTGAAGATAAAACTGCGAGGGTTTTGATCCTCTTCCTCTCTCTCATTCTTTTTATGAAAAGGGGAAGGGAAACCTTAGATTCTCGGGAGGTCTGTATGTATTGGTAAAGTACCTGGGGGGAGGGGAGATGCTTACCATGTAAATTCTTGTTCAGTTAGAAACATTTTCCTCTTGTTAGGAGTGGGGTTTGTTGTGTGGTTGCTATTGATTTAAAAGTTATTCCTAGTACATAATGGATGACCAATTCTCCATAACTCAGGGGCTTCATCTTCTTCTTTCTTATTTATTTATTCATTTATTCATTCATTCATTCATTTAATTTATTTTTGAGACAGGGTCTCGCTTTGTTGTTCAGGCTGGCCCTGAGCTCACTATGTAGCCCAGGCAAGCCTCGAACTCAGCAATTCTCCTGTTTCTGCCTCCCGAGTGCTGGGACTACAGGCCTGAGCCACCACACCCGGCTTCTTTTTTATTTTTTAGTTATAGCAATCCTATTATTCTGCCTTTAACTCCTTTCTGACAGTTTAAAAATTTCCGTTCCCCAGGTTTATTGAGGTATAACAAAATTTTTAAATTGTATTTATTTGAGATAGACAACATGATGATTAGATATACATACTATATATTGTGAAATAATCATCATGCTCAAGAGCATTAGCATATTCATCATCTGAATAGCTACGATCTTTTTCGGTGTGTGTGTGACATAAATAATGCTCAGAGACAAAGCGTTTGCTGAGAATTCATTGCCCACAGGTACTATCCCCTGTCCATAACAGAAAGATCTTGAGGAATTAATTTTCTCCTTGGGTTTCCTTCCTTCCTTGTCCTCTCATTTTTCTATCTTTTAAAAAAATTAGTACTTTAGATGAACGTTAAAAGGATAGCTTAAGAAATGAATTGAATCTGCAAGCTGGCTCTAAAAGTCATTTAACTAAACATTTTTGTAACTGTATAATTGACTTACTGGATTTCTATTTGACTTCTACAAGCATAGCCTGATTAAAGATGTGGTGATAGCATGTATAATTATTTTTAAAAAGATGGATAAACTACAAGTCTGTGAAAATGTCCCCCAAACCACCACAGCCCCACAATAAGGACTTGTGGTATTTGTTATGCAAAAGGCAATGGCATTTCAATTTACTGAAGGAAGACCCTTTGTTCTAATGCAGTCAGTACCAGGATTAACTCCTTTCCCCTTGTATTTTCTCCTGTCTGTTGATTCTCTCCCACTCTGCAGACATATTGCTTTCTTAACTCAACTTTCTTGTTTCTAACCTCTTTTGCATGGAGTCCTTTGCAGAGGGAAAAGCTGGAAGTTGACTTTTCCTAGCCTTCTGGAGGCTTCATTTCCTTCCTGTTTGCTCCCACGCCAATCCCAAACCACTCTGTACCAGCCCTCACAAGCCAGTTTTGCAGTTTCTTTCATTATAATCCTTTGCCCTCCCCTTCCCTTCGCACTCTCTGGACGTAACATCTTTCAACTCTATCGCAGATTACACACTCTGAAATGTGTTTTTATCCGAATCTTCTGAGAACAAAATCAGATAGATTTGCTAGGGGATGCATCAAACCCTAAATTGAGCCCCAAGCCTAATTCCTGTCGTTCCCACCCCAACCACGCTGGATCACCTCTTCCTTGTTTCCAGCACATGTTCCAGTTTGTACGTTTTATATTATAGTCCGTGTAAAATATTACTTTATCTGTTATATTGGTGGTTCTCGTTATCTTCATTTACTGAACAAATGGTTATGAAGCCCCATAGTCCCATTCTGTCAATCCAAGGCAAACGTCTACCAAGGTAAACAGACAATTGGTTCTAATTCTTAAGTTTCTCCCCTTCTGGCTTGAATTGCTTTACATCCTCAAATGCCTGGGAAAGTCTCTGGCCCTCAGTACGCATCTGATATTTGTTTGTTGAACTGCTTTTTCAAATTTTCCGTTTTTTACAAAACATTACTTAAATTTTAGAACAACTAAAAATATAACTTAACAAGAAAAAAAAGCATTCTTATGCTTTCACTAACCAGAAATTAACAGTGCCACATTTTCAGATACATATTTTTCAAACTAAATTTTGTTACTTATTACTAAAGCATAAGGAAACGAAGATTATGTATGCAGGGGCAAGAGGTTATAGAGAGGGCAGGGGAATGGGAAAAAAGAATTAAGATGTGTCATGTACTGGTACAAATTCTCAATGTTGATTGAGATCATAAGGTATATAAAAATGTACTAATAGAATCAATTTTTAAAAAATAATCATATGACATCTGGGGTTTTTTTTGGTTGGTTGGTTGGTTTGTTGGGGGGACAGGGTCTCACTTTGTAGTTCAGGCTGGCCCTGAGCTCATTGTATAGCCCAGGCAAGCCTCAAACTCAGCAATCCTCTTGCCTCTGCCTCCCAAGTTCTGGGATGATAGGTATGAGCCACCACGCCTGGCACTGTGTATGTGGTATTGATGGCTGGTGGGCATGAGTCACTACGCCCAGCACTGTATGTGGTTACTGGGATCGAACTCAGGACCTTGCACTTGCGAGGCAGGCTCTGGAACCACTGAGCTAAATCTCCAGCCCCATATGATATCTGGTTTTTATATTCAAATAATCCATAAGCATCACCATCAACAATCTGAGTGACATCACATTGTGCTGGAATAAATGCTTGTGAATGAGGAGACAATCAAATGGGCCTAATGACTTGAGCAATGTTTCCCTTAGGTCTGGCTCTGTATCTTTTATATATGAACCAACAGTGAAATATTTGCAGACTTTTCCTATTTGTTTGCAAGCAAAAGATTTAAGAACATGATTCCCTAAAGACGGCTCAATTATAAGAACGCAAAGACCAGCTATGTTTCTTTGTGGTTTCTAATCCCGAGTTTTCATCTCAGTAACTGACACTGTGAGGGTCTAAGAGAAACTTCTTTATTTGAATATCTGGTTTTCTAGTCAGAAGATTTGTATAAAAACGAATTTCAGATTGTACAATGTGGTGTCAAACACCTTGACTTGCAAATGATGATTTCTTTCTGTTGGGGAAACTTTAGACATATTCCACTGTGACAGTCCATGCCTGTAATTCTGCCAATCTTGGAGGCTGGGATGGGAGGATTGTAAATTGGAGACCAGCCTATGTTACACAGTGACTTAAGGAGCTCCTATCTGAAAATGAAAAATAAAAAAAGGCTGGGCTATAGCTCAATACAAAGACCTGGATTCAATCCTTAGTACTGAAAAAAAAAAAAGTCTTTTCTGGGAAACGAGAGCAGTAATAGAAGATTAACTGAAGTAAATAAACATGTAACATCTAGCAAATATTAATATTGTAATTAAATCCTTTCCCTGTCTCTCTACTTACTCATGCCAGTACACACACACACACACACACACACACACACACCCCAAATACACAAAGATTACACACTGAAATCTTTTGAAAATATTTAAGTGTGTTCCCTAAAGTAATGTTAGATTTATTACCTTTATATTTTGTGTCCCACCCCTACTGCATTCTATTAAAATGTTTCCCTGCTGGCTGGAGATCTAATCAACTTACTATGTTCTCTGTAATTCACTGTAATTTACTTGTCTTCTAATATAAGTGATTTCCTCCCCTTTAAGCCTCAGTGTTCACCACACTTACAATTCTAGTAGCATCCATTTTGCCATTGTTCAGTTGTACAACCACATAGGAGAAAACTGTAACCCTTAATAGTTCTAAATGATTCTGCTTCTTTGACACTTCTATGATAAGTTTTGTTTGGAGAGTTGAACTGAAACTGTCTCATAAAATGGGATTTAATATGGAGAATTCCAAAGTGACAATGTAAAAATTACGATCACTATTACCATTACCCAATTCTTTTCAACTATTCAAAACTTCACAGTTTAATTTGCTTGGGAAACACAATATGTGCCATGAAAGCATAAAGACCTTATTATTTGATATTCCACAAATCATAATGCAGAAAGATTTAGTCTTCATACACTCCAGTAGGAAACCCAGAAATTAAGGCCAAAAAGGCTAAAACTTCAAAATGTAGGGGCTCTGAGTACAAAAACCTCCATCAAGCAACTCACTCACAGCAAATGAGAAAGATAATGAAAATTATGAAGGAGACAAAACAAAGGAGAATCTGTCTAAATTCCCTTTTCTTTATAGCCATGGCTGTACTACAATCCATCTAACCTCTGCTCTTTGAAAGGAAAACCTTATCTTTATGCTACTCTCATCAAATTAGGAGGCCTTGCTGAAACTTTGCTTTAGTTTAAGAAATGGTGTGATTGATAGACTAGGTGCGATCCTCCTGCCTCTGCCTCCCGAGGGCTGGGATTACAGGTATGAGCCACCACACCAGGCATTGTGGTATGTGGTACTGATTGCTGGTTGGCCTGAGTCACCACACTCAGTATTGTTGTATGTGGTTACCTGGTGTCGAACTCTGGACCTTGTGCTTGCTAGGCAAGCTCTGGAACCACTGAACTAAATCTCCAGCCCTCCCAAAACATGTTTTTAAGGTAAATGGTTCATAAAGTATTTTGCCCACTGTACTAGCCTCAAAATACCTCTTAGTATAATGCACATATGCATTTACATTCACTTTCTACAATTTAAGTATACATCTTTTCTTTGAGTAATTAAGGCCTATACCTTCCCTCTATAGATAGGGCAGAAAAATCTCAGAGAACTGAAATTACCCACCAGAAATCCAAGAGCAAATCAGTGATACTTTATTTTCTAAATGAAATCT
>PVIC010042313.1:0-15767 GCA_004025085.1 Thryonomys swinderianus
GAGTCTGCCCAATTGCATGTTTTTCTTCTTTCAAACGCTCTTACTTCTGTAGGAGAGAGAAAACAGTTTCCTGATTGTCTGCTGTTGCTGGGTACACCTATTATTTTGTTTCTTCATCCTCTTTCCTCCAGTCAGTATCAGTTCCCAGAGGCTAATATATTTCAGTGTTCCCTACTCTCTCTTTGGCTTGTGCCATTATAGGAGTGTGATCGCCATTTAGAGTGCTCATGCTGCTGTTAGACTGTTCTGTTTTGTATTTGTCCCTTCTGTCCCTTTCGTCCTGTAGCTGCTCTGGGTTCCCCAGGGCTTGTCCAATATTTACACATCCTCTAACCCAATTTCTAATCTCTCTCTGGTCCTATCTCTCTACTCTCCCAGCTTCCTGGTGATCTTTTAGCCCCGAAGAGTGACGCAGACCTCTATGTTATAAACATATTTGTGGCTGATGTTAAATCTGAGCATACGGTCATGGGTCTGGCTCGTGGCTTTGGAGGTGTCAGAGTAGTGATTGCCATAGTTTGTCATTTCCAGTGCTGTGTTGGACACTGTTGATGATGCTCAGTGTGTTGTTTCAACTTGAATTTCTGTTTAAAATTTTGTTCAAGTGGCTTTCCGGGTGTGCCAAACTGGGGTTCATTAGGGGTCATTGCAGATACAGAGAGGACAGCCCAGGAAGGAGCCATCTCCTAAGGGTCCCCAATATTAGGAAGAAATAGACTTGCAACAAACATTGCCAAGACAGCAGGCAAGGAATTAAACCAAAAATATCAATAATGGGGCTGGAGGGTTAGCTCAGTGGTTCTAGCGCCTGCCTCGCAAGTGCAAGGTCCTGAGTTCAATTCCCAGTGACCACATACAATGCTGGGCGTGGAGACTCACGCCCGCCAGCAATCAACACCGCATACCACAGTGCCGGGCGTGGTGGCTCACGCCTGTCATCCCAGCACTCGGGAGGCAGAGGCAGGAGGATTGCTGAGTTCGAGGCTTGCCTGGGCTACATAGTGAGCGCAGGGCCAGCCTGAACTACAAAGCAAGAACCTGTCTCAAAAAAAAAAAAAAAAAAAGCAAGCCATAAAAATATTAATAATGACAAAGAAACAGAAATAAGAAAAAATGTTTAAAAAACCAAGATACAAAGATCATCACCACAGGGTAATCCAGGGAAGGAGAACTACAGCAAACTGAAGCTCAATCACCAGGACTCTCTGAGATGGTGATAAAAGATCTAGGAAATGGAAATCAGAAATAATCTCTTAGAAAAAAAAAGAATATCCATACTGAAAGATAGGAATAATAACACTAAAAAAGAAATCAGAAATATGATATAATCTCAGATTATGAAAGTAATGGAATCTGTTAAACATCTTCAAACAGATTTCCAGGAGGATGATAACTCCAATGAAAGATTACAAAATAGGATGAACAAATGGGAAGACCAAATTTCAGACCTAGAAGGCAGGATGGAGACAATGAACATAAAAGGAATAATTTATGGAAAATGAAAAGGGACCTCAAGAAAACAATCCAGCAGCTAGTAGATGACACAAAGAATAATAACATAAGGCTGATTGGGATCAGTGAAGAAACAGGACACAATGCAAAAGATATTTTTAAAAAACCGTTCACAGATGTAATGGCAGAAAATTTCACAGGAAAAGGAAAAGAATCTCAATACAGATAAGTGAGGCACATAGGACTCCACGTGGTCATGATATTAAAAAAACTACACCTAGGCTTATAATTACCAAGATCCCAGACATCCAACAGAAGAACAAATTATTGAAAGCAATCAGAGAATAGAAACAAACCATGTACAAAGGAATTAGAAGAATTAAAAAAGACTTTACAGAATTACAGACTTTTCAACACAAACCCTCAAGTCAAGGAGAGCCTGGAGTGAAGTGCTGCAAGCCTTGGAGGAAAACAACCTCCAGCTTAGCTTGATGCATCCGGTACCTTTCAAAATCAATGGAGAAATAAGATACTTACAAGAAAGGGAAAACCTAAGAAATTTCACAACTATAAGTCTGCACTCCAAAAAACACTAAATATCTTAGATAAAGATAATGAATGCCACAATCTGATGACAACCAGCAGAGTAAATTCATAGTGTAAAGGCAAGATATTGAGTGGAAAGAGGGAAAAGCAAACAATAAAAGACCCATGAACAGGAAAACATCATGACCGGGTTAAATTAGTCCATATCAGTCATAACCATTAATGTCAATGGCCTCGATGTGCCAATTAAAAGACACAGGCTGAAAGATTAATCCAATTAAGAAGCAAGATCCAAAATACGCTGTGTACGAGAAACACACCTAATTCAGAAAGAAAGTCATGGACTGAAAGTAAAAGGATGGAAAATGATATTCCATGTGATAGGAAAATGTAAAAATGCAGAAATGACTATTTTATTTGCACACAATATATTTAAAACCAGAACTGATTAACAGAGACAAGGAAAGCCACTACATCCTTGTACAGGGAACAATCCAAGAGGAAGAGATGACATTCACAAATATTTATGCACCAAATTCTAGTGCACCAAACTATATAAAACAAATATTAATGGATGTGAAAAGCCAGATAAGCTCTAATAAAACAGTAGAACAGGACTTCAATAGCCACTGTCACAAATACAAAGATCAATAGACAAAAATCAATAATGAAGTGCTCAAACTGAACCAAACTTTTGAACAAATGGACTTAATAGATGTCTACAGAGTATTTCACCCCCAAAAGTCAGAATATATATTTTTCTAAGCTGCCCATGGGTTATTCTCCAAAACAGACCACATGCTCATCCATAGAACAAGTTTAAGTAAATGCAAAGAAGTTGAAGTTATCTTCTGTATACTGCCAGACCACAGTGCTTGAAATTGAGGATCAATAGCAAAAGAAATTCTAACATCCTCACACACACTGGAAATTGAAGAACACTCTGCTGAACAACCAATGGGTCACAGAAGAAATTAAACAGTGTTTACAATTAAATGATAGTCCCGATAAAATATATAGTAATCTATGGGACACAATGAATGCAGTTCTATGAGGGAAATTCATAGCAGTGAAGGTCTCAGGAGGAAAACTTAGTGAGTTCAAGTAAACAACTTAATGCTGAACTTCAAGCTCCTAGACAAAACAAGCAAGACGATGCCGGGCGTGGTGGCTCACGCCTGTAAACCCAGCACTCGGGAGGCAGAGGCAGGAGGATTGCTGAGTTCCAGGCTTGCCTGGGCTACATAGTGAGCTCAGAGCCAGCCTGAACTACAAAGTGAGACCCTGTCTAAAAAAAAAAAAAAAGCAAGACAAACCGAAAGCTCATAAAAGGGATGAAATTATAAGGATCAGAGCAGAGATTAATGTAGTGGAGACTAAGAGAATGATTCAAAATATCAACCAAAGAGTTGGTTCTTCAAAAGGATAAACAAAATTGGCAAGCCCTTTGCCAACCATATAAAACAAAAAAGAAAAAGGTTCAAATCTATGCAATCAGGAAAGCAAAAAGGGAAATCGTCACAAATCCAGTCGACATCCAGAGATCATAAACACTTACTCTGAGACTCTGTCCTCCAATAAGATGGGAAACACAGAAGAATGGATAGATTCCTAAACACATATGAACTTCCAAAGTTAAATGAAGATGGTATAAAAGTGCTAAACACCCCAATTTCTTTTTTTTTTTTTTTGAGACAGGGTCTCACTTTGTAGTTCAGGGTAGCTCTGAGCTCACTATGTAGCCCAGGCAAGCCTCGAACTCAGCAATCCTCCTGTCTCTGCCTCCCGAGTGCTGAAACACCCCAATTTCAATATATAAAACTGAAAATGTAATTAAAAACCTACCAACAAAGAAGATCTGTGTTCCTGATGGCTTCACTGCTAAATTCTACAAAACTTTTAGGGAAGATCTAATACCACTGTTTCTCAAACTCTTTTATGAAATCAAAAGAGAAGCAATACTCCCAGATTAATCCTGGAAGGAAACTATTACTTTTATTCCAAAAAGCAGAGAAAGACCCAACCAAAAAAGAAAACTACAAGATAATATCCCTAATGAGCATAGATACAAAAATCCTCAATAAGATCCTGCCAAACAGAATACAGGGGATCATCAAGAAGATTACACAGCATGACCAACTTAGATTCATCCCAGGGTTGCAAGAATGGTTCAACACACATAGGTCAATAAATGTAGTTCACTATATTAACAGGCTCAAGGACAAAATACATATGGTCATCTCAATAGATGCAGAAAAAGCATTTGACAAAATCCAACAACATTTAATTATTAAAACTCTATAGAAAATTCAATAGATGGACCTCATCTCAACCTAATAAAAGCTATTTACAAGAAACCAACAGCTAGCATCATCCTAAATGGTCAAAAACTGAAACTTTTCACACTAAAATCAGCAACAAGACAAATATATCCACTATCACCACTTATGTTCAATATAATGCTGGAAACATTAGCCACAGCAATTAGACAAGAGAAAGAAATAAAAGGATAAAGATATGAAAGAAAGAAGTTAAGCTTTCATTATTTGCTGATGACATGAAGATCCTAATAACTGAACCAAAAGACTGCTAGACTTACTGTCCAGATTTAGTAGCATAGCTGGATACAAGATCAACCCTCAAAAATCAATAGCCTTTGTATACATGAACAACAAACTCATTGAAAGAAAAATGGGGAGTCAATTCTTTTCACAATAGCATCCCAAAAAATGAAATCTCTAGGAATCAATCTGACAAAGGAGGTAAGAGATCTCTACACTGAAAATTACAGTACTCTGAGAAAGGAAATTGAAGTGGATATCAGAAAATGGAAAGACATCCCTTGCTCCTGGGGAAGAAGAACCAATATCGCTAAAATGACTATATTCCCACAACTACATACAGATTCAAAGCAATCTTGATGGAAATTCCAACACCATACTTCACAGAGCTAAAGAAAATAATACAAAAATTCATCTGGAACCACAAGAGACCTAGAATAGCAAAAGCAATTCTAGGTAACGAGGACACAGCAGGGGCATCACAGTCCCTAACCCAAAACTATACTACAAACCCACTGTGATAAAAGCTGCATAGCGCTGACAAAAAAAAAACAGACCTGAGGATCAGTGGAACAGATTAGAAGATCCAGAAACAGCCCCAGATATACTAAGCCACCTCATCTTTGACAAAGGGGCCAAACATCTCTAGTGGAGAAAAGATGGCATCTTTAACAAATGGTGCTACAAATACCGGGTTTCAACCTGCCAAAGACTAAAGCCAAACATATCTCTTTCACTGTTCACTAACCTGAAATCAAAGTGGACTAGAGACACAAATATTAAAACAGAAACACTAAACCTGCTGCAAAACAGGTTGTGTAGAACTCTTGGACACACTGGCATAGGGAAAGACTATCAACAAAACCTCCACAGCATGAGACCTAGCGGAAGGAGTTAACAACTGGGATCTCATCTTCTTAAAAGCTTCTACACAGCAAGGGAAACCTCTAGAAAAGCAAAAAGACAAAAAACAATATAAGAAAAAATTTTACCAGATGTTTCTTAGACACAGGGCTACTATGTATAATATACAAATAGGTTTAAAAACTAAGCCTGCCCCCCCCAGTTTAAAGATCTAATTCAAAAATGGGCATTTGAAATGAACAGACACTTTCCAGAGTAGGAAGTAAAAGCAGCTAAGAAACATATGAAGAAGTGTTCAACACCACTAGTCATTTGAGAGATGCAGATGAAAACAATACTGAGATTCCATCTCAATCCACAAACAATGGCTGCTATCTAGAAATCAAGCAACAACAAATGCTGGTGAGTCTGTGAGGAGAAACCTTCTCCACTGTGAGCGGGAATGTAGACTGGTACAACTGCTGTGGTGATCAGTGTGGAGATTCCTCAAAAAAAGCAGGATTAGATGTTACAGTTGATACTTCTGTTTCTCTTCTGGGTATTTCCATGAAAGAATTAAAAAACATCATAACAGCAACATGTTTGTAGCAGCACAGTATGTAATAGCTAAACTTGATAACAGCTCATCAGTTGGTGAGTGGATAAATAAGGTGTTTGTTTTACAAAATAGAGTATTACACAGCCGTAAGGAAAATAAACTTGGAAGATTTTTAGCTAAATGGATGCACACAGAGGCCATACTTGTAAGTGAAATATAACATGTGTGTGAAATACCATATAATTTCCCTAATGTGAGAAACTAAATGTGTAAATTAGGTTCAAAACGTCTGATAGGTATTGTGAATTAGGAAGAATATTTTCAAAGGGGAAGGAAAACTAAGGAGAAGAGGACAAGGGAAAACAAAGAATGAGAATAAAAAGGAAAAATGGAAACAAAGCTTATGTAATTGGGGATTGGAGGTTTAAGGGAGGCAAAGGAATGGGGAAAATAAAAATGAAGAGATCATGTACAGGTACAAATTCTGAATATGATCATAATATATACTAAAATGTAGCAATAAACTTAATAAAGACCAAAAATACATTAAGATTTCATCTTACACAGAAGAATGGCAATCACTAAAAACTCAAAGAATAAAAAATTCTGGCATAACTGTAATAAAAAAAGGAACCTCCTTAATTATTAGTGGGAATGTAAACTAATACAACCATTATGAAAATCAGTTTTGAGATTTCTCAAAGAAGTAAATTTAAAATTCCACAAGACCCAGCTATACCCCTTCTAAGCATTTGTCACAAAGGCTTAAAGACATCATACTATAATGATACATGTGTATTAATGTTTTTGGCAGCAGAATTCATAATAGCTAAATTCTGCAAGTGTCTCTATGCCCATCAATAGACCATTAAATTAAAAAAATATGATATCTATATATAAAGGAGTACAATTGGCTGTAAAGAATGACAAATTTGATACATTTGTAGGAAAATAGATATATCTGGAAAACATAATGTTTAATGAAATAAACCAGGATCACAAATTTAAATACTGTATGGTATCTTTCATTCAAGTGAGGCAACGTAAAAATAAAAAAATAATAATAAAGGATGGATCGTTGAGGAAAGGAGGTCGATGTCTTACTACTGGGAAGTGGTCCAAGTAAATAAAGACAAAATCTGAAGAGGTGAACAGGATATAGGTAGAAAATATCACATACATGAACCTAATAACCTCAATGGCTGTAAACATTATATGCCATAACAAGAACCACGATTAATAAAATCAACAAGAATAAAACCCGGGGTAGGGAAGTAGAGGAGTAGGGAGAGAATGGGGAGGGAAGAAGAAGGGTTTTTGAAAAAGCAGCTGGCTGTGGTATGTACATTACCCATTCCCCAGGATGACTGTAAACTGTATATACTGCAAACATGCATAATAAAATTAAAAAGTTTTAAAAATCAGATGTTAAGATAAAACATCCTAAAAGTCTAAGATGTAACAAAATTTCTGACATAAGAAATAATAGAAACCATCTCCTCTTTCCAAGCAGCTTTGATCAAAAAATCAGCTCCATATGAAGACAATGAGGTGCAGCCCTGTGGTTCCCAAGCTTCAGTGTTCATCAGAATCCTCACATCAGGTATCTAGAGCCAGAACCCTTAGAACTTGCAATTACATAGAGCTCTTCTGCGATTGCCTGATTATAAGTAAGGGTCTTCTCTTAGACTAGGACTACATCCCCATACTGGGTTATGTGGCATTGGTATAGTTAGTATTGATTTTAAAATACCTGGTTGTTATAAAAGATTCACACTGAGACACTTGAGACAATGTCCCCATGGCCCTCAACTCCAGAATGCTGGGGCAGAGTAAGTGGATGTACTGAGGTGAACCGTGGTGCCAAACTCCATAGGACAACAGATGGGTGTGCAGACGGTGTCAGGATCTGACTGGCCTTTCACAGGCGGCAGAGAGTGTGACGGAGAGGAGTGCCAGTTCAGGACCCAAGAGCACTCAAAACTATAAAGTTAGAAAGGAAGTTGGTGACGAGGAATTTTAACATTAGGGATCAGAGGCAAGCTAAAGTAACAGATAAGAAACCAAGATCACAACTCTGGAGGTAACAAGATATTTGCAATTCACAAAGTAAAAGAAATGGACACAATCCAATAATTTGTGCATAAAACAAGAACTAAGCTAACATCAAAGTAATATCTCCTTGTCTTAAATGTCTGACTTTGTCCTCCTTCCTTCCAAGCAGTGACATATGACGTGGGTTTGTTTGGCTTGGCAATGTGGGTTCAGAGAGATCTCTTGGAATATCCAATTGTGTCTCATGAAGGTAAAGAATAGTTTCAAATTCTCACAGACAGTAAGGAATATCATTTCTGAAAACACTGAAGGTGATTGATTTCACTTATTTTGGGGAGTGTGTCTGGGCAGTTGCATGTTTTCTAAACAGCTTGGACTTGTGAATGAAAGCTGTGCACTGTTCCAGTCAGTGTTTCAGCTGTGTCACAAGTGGGCACTTAGGTTTCACCACCTGCAAGCAGTCCGCCCACCACCAGACCCAGGCCAGAGGCCCGAGGTCCGCCATCCTCCCTGGGTGGGTCTGGGTAAGCCCCACAGAGGCCGTGCAGTGACTTCTGCTGCCGCAAGCAGCCTGCCTGCCACCGGACCCAGGCCAGCTGCCCCATGGGGCATCCATCCCCCCAGGCAAGTCTAGCCCACCTGCCGTTGGACTCAAGCCGGAAGCCTCGTGGGCGCGCCATTCTGTTCGCACAGGTCTGGGTAAGCACCGCTTAGGCAGGCAGTGCAGTGATTTACAGTGTTTGCCAGCGCAACAGATATGAGAAAAAATTCAAGAACCCAGGCACAAAGATCACCACCACAGGGGAATTCAGGGAAAAGGGAAATGGAGCAAAATGAAGCTCAATCTCCAGGACTCTCTGAACTGGTAAGAAAAGCAGATCTATTAAAATGGAAATCAGAACTGATCTCTGAGTTGAAAACAGAGTTGTTGTCCACAGTGAAGGACTTCATTAAAGAAGAGATCGTGGACATCATAGAAGCTCAGATAACAAAAGCAATGGAACATTATAAAGAGCTTCAAGCAGAGGTCCAGGTGATCAAAAATGAAAAAGAAAGTTTGCAAAGTAGGATGAATGAAGCAGAAAACTGAATTTCAGACCTAGAAGACAGGCTCACAGCCAATGAACAGGAAAGGAATAACTTATGGAAAATGGCAAAAGATCATGAGAAATCAATCCAGCAGCTCCTAGATGACTCAAAGAAGAATAACATAAGGCTGATTGGAGTCAGTGAAGAAGCAGGAGACAGTGAAAAACGTATTTTAAAAAACTGTTTACAGATATAATGGCAGAAAACTTCACAGGAAAAGGAAAAGAATTGGACATACAATTGGAGTCCTATAGGACTCCAAAAGACCATGATATTAAAAAAAAATCTACACCCAGGCATATAATTATCAAAGATCCAGATAACCAACAAAGGAACAAACTACTGAAAGCAGCTAGGGAAAAGAAAAAAAAACACATATGAAGGGAAACCCATCAGGATCACAGCAGACTTTTCAGTGTAAACGTTTAATGCAAGGAGAACCTGGAGGGAAGTGTTTCAAGCATTGCAGGAAAACAACTTCCAACCTAGATTGATGTATCCTGCAAAACTATCGATGGAGAAGTAAGATACTTTTATGACAGAGAACACCTGAAAAACTTCTCAATTGTAAAACCTGCACTCCAAGACATTCTAAAGAATATCTTAGAGAAAAACAATGAAGGTCACAAACTCATGAAACCTAGCAGAGTGAATTTAGTGAGCAAGACACGACACTGAGTGGAAAGGGGAAAAGCAAAGAATAAAAGAGCCATCAATAGGAAAACACCATGACAGGTATAAATCAGGGCATATCAGTCATAACCATTAATGGAAATGGCTTCAATGGGCCCATTAAAAGACACAGACTGGCAGAATGGATTAAAAAAACAAGATCCTACAATCTGTTGCATACAAGAGACACACCTAATTCAGAAAGAGAGACACAGACTGAAAGTAAAAGGATGGAACACAACTCTGCACATGACAGGAAACTGCAAAAGAGCAGGAGTGGCTAACCTATTTGCAGACAAAATAGATTTCAAGCCAGAATTGATTAAGAGAGACAAAGAAGGACACTACATCCTTCTACAGGAAACAATCCAAGAGAAAGAAATGACATTCATAAATATCTATGCACCAAATTCCAACACACCCAACCATATAAAACAAATATTAACAGATATGAAAACCCTGAGAGGCACTAATACAATAGTAGTTAGGGAATTCAGTACCCCGCTGTCATAACTAGCCAGATCAACTGGACAAAAAAAAAATCAATAATGAAATACTTCAAATGAACCAAACCTTTCAACAAATGGACTTAATAGATGTCTACAGAGTATTTCATCTGACAAAATCAGAATACACATTCTTCTCAGCTGCCCATGGGTCATTCTCCAAAACAGACCACATCCTAATTTACAGAACATGTTTAGGTAAATGCAAAGAAATTGAAGTTATCCCCGTCAGTATACTGTCAGACAATAATGCCTTGAAAGCAGAGCTAAATAACAAAAGAAATCCCAAAACTGTCACAAACAATAGAACGTTGAATAGTACTCTACTGACCAACCAATGGGTCACAAAAGAAATAAAGAAAGAAATTGAACAGGTTTTACAATTAAATGATAATGCCAGTACAACTTATAAGAATTTATGGGATACAATGAAAGCAGTTCTATGAGGGAAATTCATAGCAGTAAATGCCTACACCAGGCCAATACAGCAAGCTCAAATAAACAACCTAATGCTGAACCTCAAGCTACTAGAAATAAAGGAGAAAAACAAACCAAAAGCTCATACTAGGGAGGAAATTATAAGGATCAGGGCAAAAATTAATTCAATGGAGGCTAAGAGAACCATACAAAAAAATCAACAAATACAAGGGTTGGTTCAAAAAGATTAACAAAATTGACAGACCCCTAGCCAAACTTATCAAACAAAGGAAGGAAAAGGCTCAAATTCATGCTATTAGGAACAAAAAAGGGTAAAGTGCCACTGACCCTGTTGAAGTGTAGAGAATAATAAACACATGCCTTGAAAATTGGTATTCCAATAAGATAGAAAATGTAGAAGAAATGGACAAATTTCTAGACACATATGAACTTCCAAAGCTGAATGAGAGGATATAAAAATATTCAATACCCCAATATCAGTTTGTGAAACTGAACATGTAATAAAGAATCTACCAACAAAGAAAAGCCCTGGCCCTGATGGCTTTGCTGCTGAATTCTACAGAACTTCCAAAGAAGAGTTAATACCACTACTTTTCAAACTTTTTAATGAAATCGAAAGGGAAGCAGTACTCTCATATTCATTCCTTGAAGCAACCATTTCCTTGATTCCAAATGGAAGAAAAAGACCCAACCCAAAAAAAGGACTACAGGCCAATCTCCCTAATGAACATTGATGCACAAATCCTCAACAAGATACAGGCAAACAGAATACAGACAATTATCAAGAAGATCAGGGCTGGAGGGTTAGCTCAGTGGTTCCGGCGCCTGCCTCGCAAGCACAAGGACCTGAGTTCGATCCTCGGTAACCACATATAATGCTGGGCGTGGAGACACGCCCACCAAAATCAACACCGCATACCACAATGCTGGACATGGTGGCTCATGCCTGTCATCCCAACACTCGGGAGGCAGAGACAGGAGGATTGCTGAGTTTGCAGCGGCTTGCCTGGGCACCATCGTGAGCTCAGGGCCAGCCTGAACTACAAAGTGAGACCCTGTCTCAAAAAGCAAAAAAAAAGAAGATCAGACACTCTGACCAAGTTGGATTCATCACAGGGATGCAAGGATGATTCAACATACATAAATCAATAAATGTTATTCACTATATCAACAGACTCAAAGAAAAAAACCATATGGTCATGTCATTAGATGCAGAGAAAACATTTAACAAAACCCAACACCCATTCATGATGAAAACCCTACAGAAACTCAGAATAGATGGACTGTATCTCAACCTAATAAAAACTATTTATGAGAAACCAACAGCCAGAATCATTCTAAATGGTCAAAACCTGAAATTTTTCACACTAAGATCAGGAACAAGACCAGAATGTCCACTGTCTCCGTTCCTGTTCAATATAGTACTAGCCATTGCAATTAGACAACTGAAAGAAATAAAAGGAATAAAGAAGGAAAAGAAGTTAAACTGTCATTATTTGCTGATGACATAATACTCTATCTAGAAGACCCTAAAAATTCCACCAAACAAGTGCTAGAGTTAATCACCAGATTTAGAAGCATAGCTGGATACAACGTCAATGCTCCAAAATCAATCACATTTTTATACACAAATAATAGATCGATAGAGAAAGAAATTGGGGACTCAGTCCCTTTTACAATAGCATCCAGAAAAAAATGAAATATCTAGGATTCAATCTATCAAAGGAGGTAAAGGACCTCTACTCCACTGGATAAAGAAGATGTGGGTTTTTTTAAAAAAATGGAGTATTATTCTGCCATAAAGAATGACAAGATTGATTCATTTATGTGCAAATGGATACACCTGGAGGACACACTAATAAGTGAAATAAATAGAACACAGATAGGCAAATACCAGATCTTCTCTTTGATATGAGCACCTGTAGATGCAAATGAGCTCTAGAAAGTATGACAGTTTTGTAGAATGGGAAATTTCCAAAGGAAATTTGGTGGCCAATGTAATGAGGGGAAGGAATAAATATGATTCTGAAAGAAAATAAAAGAGCATGTACATAGGGAGTGGGGAGGTGTGGGTGGGTAGGGATGTGGGTAAAAATGAGAATTAACTTGTGTCATATACTGGTACAAATTCCCCAATGTTGTGTGTGATTGTGAGATGTATATAAAATGTACCAATAAAGAATTCAATTAAATTTTTGAAAAAGGACCTCTACTCCAAAAACTACAACACTCTGAAAAAGAAGATTGAAAGGATATCAGAAAATGGGAAGACATCCTTGTTCCTGGGTAGGGAGAACTAACATCATCAAAATGGCTATACTTCACAACTACTATATAGATTTAATGCAATCCCGAGTGAAATCCCAACAGCACATTTCACAGAGAAAAACCTCCAAATATTCATCTGGAACCACAAGAGTCTTAGAATAGCAAAAGCAATTCTAGGAAACAAGAACATGGCAGGGGGTATCACTTTCCTCAACTTGAAACTTTATTACAAAGCCACTGTGATTAAAAAAAAAAAAAAAACAGCATGGTACCGGCAAAGAAACAGACCTGAGGATCAGTAGAATAGATGAGAAGATCCAGAAACAGTGCCAGATACACTAAGCCACCTCATCTTTGACAAAGGAGCCAAACATCCTCATTGGAGGAAAGACAGCTTCTTGACAAATGGTGCTGGAAAAACTGGGTTTCAACTGCCAAAGACTGAAGCTAGATCCATCTCTTTCACCGTGTACTAAACTAAAATCAAAGTGGATGAGAGACCTAAATATTAAAACAGAGACACTAAACCTGCTGAAAACAGGTTAGGTAAAACTCTTGGAGACACTGGCTTAAGGAAAAACTTTATGAATAAAACCTCTATAGTCGAGAACTACCAGAAGAAATCAACAAATGGGATCCCTTCCTATTAAAAACCTTCTGCACAGCAAAGGAAACCATCAGCAGAGCAAAAAGCCAACCAACAATATGGGGAAAAATCTTTACCAGTAATTCCTCAGACAAAGGGCTACTATCTAGAATATATAAAGAGCTTAAAGAAATCAGTCTCCCCCAATTTAAAGACCCAGTTCAAAAAAGGGCATCTGAAATGAACAGACACTTCTCAGAGGAAGAAGTAAAAGAAGATAAGAAGGATATGAAGAAATGCTCAACGTCACTGGCCATTCGAGAGATGCACATGAAAACAATTCTGAGATTTCATCCACAAAGAATGGCTCCTATCTCAAAATTAGCCAGCAACAAATGCTGACGAGGTTGTCGAGAAAAAAGGAACCCTTCTCCACTGTTGGTGGGAATGTAGATTAGTACCACCATTATGGAGATCAGTGTGGAGATTCCTCAAAATCTAGGATAAGAGGTTCCCATTTGACCCCGCTATTCCCCTGCTGGGGATATACACAAAAAAATTACAAGATTCCTATCACAGCGACATATGTGTACCCATGTTTATAGCAGCTCAGTTTGTGATAGCTAAATCTTGGAAACAACCCAAATGCCCATGAACTCTAGACTGAATAAAGATGTGGGGTTTTTTAATAAAATGGAGTATTACTCTGCCATAAAGAATGATGAGATTGAATCATTTATACTCAAATGGATGTACCTTCAGGACATACTCATAAGTGAAATAGGTCACAGATGTGTAAATATATATTTTCTCTGGTATGAGAAACTGAGGCTATAAATGCGTTCTAGAATGTATGACTGATATTGTGAACTAGTAAATACTCAAAGGGTAATGGGGTTTAGGGGTAAATAATGAAGAAAGAAAAAAATTGATGGTAAGAATAAAAGGAAACAATATTTGTGTATATAGGGGTGGGGGAGGTAGCGTGGGTAGGGGATGGATGGGGAAAGTGAGAATTAAGTTGTGTCATATACTGGTACAGAATTCTCAATATGGTGTGTAATTGTGATGTGTATGTAAAATGTACCAATAAAAAATGGGCATTTAGTCCATCAGTACCGTTTTGAGTTCAAGTTTTGCCAGCTCTTTCTTGATAATTGGAAGAATAATTAACCAAGAGCCAATAGACACTTTTCTCCCTGATTCTTTTTTCTTGTGTTCTCTTTATGGAGTTTTATTGCTCATTAAATTCACATGTGGACAGGGATAAGAAAAATATTTAAGCTAAAATTAGTCATCTTTTCTGGTGGTGTTAGGATTGCGATAATAGTATTTCAGCAGTGGCAGTAGGATTTCCTGAAGGAGCAAATTGGAACTGTGAACTAAAACTAAGCTTCTGAGTTATTAGAAGATTTCATCTATACTTGTTATTTCCAGTCCCAGGGTGTTCACCATAAATGTGCAGAAAGTTTCCTACAGGAGCAGTCTAACTTGAAATTCTGAACAAGCATAACTTGTGTTTATTTCTCAAACATTTAAGTTAGCAATCTTAATTTAGAATATGTTGCTCATAATTTCATCATTTATGTGTTTGCCAATTAGACTGGCAATGTTACCAAAACAAAATTCAGTTTTAATTTAGTTCTACAAATATATTTTTCACACTAAAATCATTTTTATAGCTAATACTGTTACAGACCATTCTTTGAATAAATAGTCATCATTACCCAAATTAAGCAAGTGCTTGACTGTCCCCTGAATTCTCCATTGATATATTTTTCTGACTATGGCATGCTGTCAATTTATCTACCTCTTAGTGACTTACTTTATTAAATCTATTATTCTTTCCAAAACTATGCTTTCTTTCTTTTTCCTTTATTTTCACAAAATCTTTGTTTTTAAAATTGGTATTTAGTAAAAGCTGCTAAGAAGCATATGAAGAAATGCTCAACATCGCTGGTGCAAGAGATGCAGATGAAAAAAACATTAAGATTTCTATACCCCTGCTAGGAATATACCCAAAAGAATTTAAAAACTCACATTGGAAAGACAGATGTACACCCTTGTTCATAGCAGCTCAGTTCGTGATAGCTCAATCTTGGAAACAACCCAAATGTCCATCAACTGGAGAGTGGATAAAGAAGATGTGGTTTTTTTACAAAATGGAGTATTACTCTGCCATAAAGAATGAC
>PVIC010042314.1:0-15850 GCA_004025085.1 Thryonomys swinderianus
TCTATTCTGAAAGATAGTTTTGCAGGATACAACAGTCTAGGTTGGAGGTTGTTTTCCTGCAATGCTTGAAATACTTCTCTCCATGCTCTCCTTGCACTGAGTGTTTGTGTTGAAAAGTCTGCTGTGATCCTAATGGGCTTCCCTTTTTAGGTGGTTTTCTTCCTTTCTCTCACTGCTTTCAGTATTTCAATCTTTTGTTGTACATCTGGAACCTTGATAATTATGTGTCTAGGTGTAGATATTTTTATGTCACGGTGTTTTGGAGTCCGATATGCCTCATTTATCTGTATGTCTATGTCTTTTCCTGTGAATTTTTCTGTTGCTATCTCTGACAGTAGCTTTTTTATATCTTTCACACTGTCTCCTGCTTCTTCAGTGACTCCAATCAATCTTATGTTATTTATCTTTGAGTCATGTAGAAGCTGTTGAATTGATTTCTCATGATCCCTTGCTCTTTTCCATAGATTATACCTTTCCTGCTCGCTGGCTGCTATGCTGTCCTCTAGGTCTGAGTTCGGTTCTCTGCTTCATTCGTCCTGCTGCGCAAGCTTTCATTCTCCTTCATCATTCCCTGGAGTTCTGCTTGAAACTGTTTAAAAGCTTCCATTGCTTCTGCTAACTTGGATTCAATCATCTCACTGATCTCTTCTTTAATGAAGTCTTTCACTGAGGACAGTATCTCTGTTTTGATCTCAGAGTTGAGTTCTGCTTTCCATTTTACTAGATCTGCTTTAGTTACCATCTCCAAGAGTCCTGGCGTTTGAGTTTCAGTTTGCCCTATTTCCCTTTTCTCTGAATTTCCCTGTGGTGGTCTTTGTGTCTGGTTTTTTGTGTATTTTCCCATTTCTACTCTTTCTTTGTTTTTAATGCTCTTTGTCTGATGACAGGACAATATTTGTTGCAGGTCTCTTTCTATTATCTGGGGCCCTTTGGAAGCAGCACTTTCCCGGGGGGGTCCTCCTTGAATCTGTAATAACCCTTGAGAGTTCTCACTCCTGACACATCATGGTAGGTATTTGAGCAGAACTATCACATCATGTTTGTTACCATAGTACAATAAATGCCAATATCAGTATTAAACACAGTAAATAAGATAAAAAGGTTTGTTAGATTCTATACTGGATACTTTGAGCTTATGAGTTACCTCTATGTCTGACTTCTCACTGCACAGCTCCGGGATACAGTGGGCTAGTGGGCGGCCTTCAGTCCACTGGAAATGGACTGCACCCTGCAGCCGGGTCCGCGTGCTGCTCCCTCAATCCGCCAGAAGCAAGGCACTGTGGGCCACATCCACTGGGTCCGGTCCGCCCGCAGCTGGTCCCTCAGTCCTCCAGAAAACAGGGCATGGCAGGTCCCGCAGCTGCTGGGTCCAGTCCGCCTGCCATTGGTCCCTCAGTCCGCTGGAAAACAGAGCACGGTGGGACCCGCAGCTGCTGGGTCCGGTCCGCCCGCTGTTGGTCCCTCAGTCCTCTGGAAAGCAGGGCAAGGCAGGTCCCGCTGCTCCTGGGTCCAGTCCGCCTGCTGTTGGTCCCTCAGTCCGCTGGAAAACAGGGCACTGTGGGTCCCGCAGCTGCTGGGTCCTGTCCGCCCGCTGTTGGTCCCTCAGTCCTCCGGAAAACAGGGCACAGCAGGTCCCGCACCTGCTGGGGCCAGTCCGCCTGCTGTTTGTCCCTCAGTCCACCGGAAAACAGGGCACAGCGGGCCCCGCAGCTGCTGGGTCCGGTCCGCCCGCTGTTGGTCCCTCAGTCCTCTGGAAAACAGGGCATGGCAGATCCCGCAGCTGCTGGGTCCGGTCCGCCCGCTGTTGGTCCCTCAGTCCACTGGAAAACAGGGCACAGCGGGCCCGGAGCTGCTGGGTCCGGTCCGCCCACTGTTGTTCCCTCATTCCTCTGGAAAACAGGGCACGGCAGGTCCTGCAGCTGCTGGGTCCGGTCCGCCTGCTGTTGGTCCCTCAGTCCGCCGGAAAACAGGGCACGGCGGGCCCAGAGCTGCTGGGTCCGGTCAGCCCGCTGTTGGTCCCTCAGTCTGCTGGAAAATAGGGCATGGCGGGTCCTGCAGCTGCTGGGTCCGGTCTGCCCCCACTTAACTAATTCTTAAGGGGTTTCAAGAGAAGAAATATTTGAAAATATTCACTTACTAGCTCTGCTTCCAATAGTTCTACAGAAAAGCTGTGACATCTGAGGACCAAGAGGCCCAAACAGGTGAGGAGGAAGACCCCTGGCCTCTAACAGAGCTGGAGAGAAAAGAAGGGCAGGAGCAGGTGGGTTGTTTTAATACAACTCATCTCAACTAAAAGTGTCAAGCAACTGATTTATATCATGTAACTGAAAAGCCAAAGTTACTTACTTTCCACTCTGAATTTTAAGAGAGGCTAACTTAAACTTGTAAGACCATCCTTATATATTAGTGTAATTAATGTAAATTAAAAGATATGTGCCAGCTTCAGTATTTAACATTTGATGAAGAACTTTTAAAAAGTGCTGGAAGGAGCTATGTAAAGAGTCCCCAAAATACCCAAGGTAAATATCTACTATGAAGAAGTTAAATATTAAGTTTTCACTCTGATATTACTTCCCAGATATTTATCTTGAGGTCCCACAAAAAACTACCATGAAAACCATTAGCCTGTATTTATTGTTTTTAAAAATAAAAAGAACTATGTATTAATGAGACTCCTTGTCAAAAAGGTAAGTTGTCACATCTCTCAGAGACTTAATCTGAAACTGACATTTCTTGCATGCCTTACACTGGAATTATAATCATTACAGGAAAACATATACATATCCATTTACATACTGTATAAATAATGAGATTACTTTACGTTAAAGATTTCAAATTTAAAAAAAAAACCCGAGTTTATAGTGTGCTTCATTTTGAAGTGAGGAAGGAGGCTTATTGGGTGTCTTATAACACATACAGTCATAATGTTGCTAGGAGAGCAGTATGTTATATTGCCCCTTTTTCTAGGTGTTTTATAATGCAGTACTAAAACCAGTTATAGATGTAACATAATGAAGAAAACTTTGAAAACATCAAAATTATGTTAGAAACTGTCTCCTTAAACAGTCAAAATGAAGAGAAAAGCCAGGTGTAGTGGCACACACCTGTAATCCCAGCACTTTTGGAAGCCTGAGATAAGAGGACTCCAACTTCAACCTCTACCTGGGTAATTTAGCAACTTAAAGGGACACTGTCTCAAAAAAGAAAATAAGAAAAGGGCTGTAGATGAAGATCAGTGCAAAGGACCTGAGTTTAATCCCCAGTATCACCCAAATCAATGAATGAATGGAGAGAATGAATGAAAGAATGAAATTAAAAAGACAGAGATAATTTTCTTCTGAATTTCAGCCACCAAATCACCACTAAGCAACTTCTTTTAGAGAGAGAGGCAAATACTGCTAGATGACATATTTCAAATTAATTTCAATAACAAGCAGTAGTAACTACCATTCACAGGCTCCATGTCTTACTTTACCTTGTAATTGGCCCATCTCAGAATCATCTGATTCACTCTCCCCAGAGGTGTCATGCCAACAGCCCCTGCAACAGAACTGGAGGCTTAGGGGAGAAGAAGGCGAGGTTAGGAGTGGAGCATTTGAACTCATTATCTGACTTATCTTTAAAAAGAAAAGCTTAGCTGGGCATGGTGGCTCATGCCTGTAATCCCAGTGCTCGGGAGGCAGAGACAGGAGGATTGCTGAGTTTGAGGCTTGCCTGGGCTACATAGTGAACTCAGAGCTAACCTGAACTACAAAGCGAGACCCTGTCTCAAAAAAAAAAAAAAAAGAAAGAAAGAAAAGCTTAAATTTTACAAACTACCAATAAACAAATTAAACTTTTCCTATGCACACACAGTTGTTCTTACAGACTTCATCCTATAAAGTTTAGGAACAAAGGAATGCTCAGCTACTTTAAATTAAACAAGCATAGTTTGGCATGGTAGCACACACCCTCAAGAAAGCTGAGACAAGACTGTCACCAGTTCAAGGCCCAGCCTGGACTACATAGTAAGTTCAAGACCAGCCTGAAGAATACAGCAAGCCCCTGTCTCAAAACAACTACCACCCCAAAAAAAGCATAAAAATGCAATACATATTTTTTATTTATACATGGTGCTTTTGATAGATTCCTCATGCCTTTGAAACTGCTTTGGAATTAAATCCTGGCCTAAATTCCTCTATGAGAAGTTAATACTGTTAGCATCATTCTGATATTTAATAGATTTCCAACAAGCATTTACCTATTTTCTTTTGTTTTATAAGAGCAAAGATTGGGCCAGGGAATGTAGCTCAGTGGCACTGAGCCTGCCCAGCAAGCATAAGGTCTTGAGTTCAATCCCCAGTCCACAGAGGAGGGGAAAAAAAGAGTAAAAATCATACATTTTCATTACAGAAAAAACATACTAAATATGTACACCACAACTCAGATCTGAATGCAAGACACTGCTAAGAAGCAGAAATACAGAGAGTAACTAAAATGCAGAACCTAGTAAGAATGAAGAATAAAAGGTCAGAAGAGGGCTGCTAACTAATTGCCAACCAGAACAATCACCGCAACAAAGAATGAGTTAAACAGCAGAGGCAGATTCTGTTATGAATCTGAAAAGAGTTGAAAACACATCCAAGGTCTGACCAACAGGTCTGTGACATGTCTGAATAGGCACTTTTTAACACAGAGGAGTGGTCTATGTATGATCAGATCATGCACCATCCCTTAATCCTTGTTAACCAGGCAGACAACGACAGAATATAAGATATGACCACAATTTTAAAGAGTCACGTGAATAATAATAATAATAAAGAGGTATGTGAATATAAACATCTTTTCTGAAGAAAAGCACACCTTTTGCCCCCCCCCCACATACCACTGATCATTCTGGGCACCTACCTCCTGGAATTCCTGGACTGCTGGACTCTTGGTCTGGGCTGTTGCACTCCTGGCCTCCTGTGCTTCTGGGCTCCTGAGCTCCCAGGCTCCTGGACACCGGGCCCCCTGGCTCCTGGGCTCTTGGGACCCTGGATTCGTGGGCACCTACCAACAGGAATTGCTGGGCTCCAGGATTCTTGGCCTGGGCTCCTGCACTCCTGGCCTCCTGCGATTCAGGGCTCCGGAGCTCCCAGGATCCTGGACTCTAGGCCTGTGGTCACCTGGGCTCCTGCGCCCCTGGGTTCCTGAGCACCAACTTCCTGGAATTGCTGGGCTCTTGGATTCTTGACCTGGGATCCTGCATTCCAGGCCTCCTGTGATGCTGGACTACGGAGCTCCCAAGCTCTGAGACTCCAGGACTCCTGGGCCCCTGGGATCCTGGGCACTTACCCTTTAGATTCTTGGGCTACTGGACTCTTGGCCTGGGTGCCTGCACTCCAGGCCTCCTGTGCTTTTGGGCTCCTGAGCACCCAGGCTGCTGGAATCAGGGCCTCCTGGATCCCAGGCTCCTGGGCCCCAGGGTTCCTGTGTACCTACCTCCTGGAATTCCTGGGCTCCTGCATTCCTGGTCTCCTGCACTTCTGGGCTCCTGAGGTCCCAGGCTCCTGGATTCTGGGCCTTCTGGCTGCTGGGCCCATGGGTTCCTGGGCACCTACCTGCTGGAAGACTGGTGTACCTGGACTCTTGGCCTGGACTCCTGCATTCCTGGCCTGCTGCACTTCTAGGCTGTGGAGCTCCCAGGCTTTGGAATTCCAGGGTGCCTGGCTCCAGAGCTCCTGGGCAGCTGGGTTCCTGGGCACCTACCTCCTGGAATTCCTGGGCTCCAGGACTCTTGGCCTGGACTCCTACACTACTGATATCCTATGCTTCTGGGCTTTAAGCTCCCAGGCTCTGGGACCAGGGCCTCCTGGCTCCTGGGGTCCGGGGTCCTGGGTCCCTGGGTTCCTGGGTAACTGCCTCCTATAATTCCTGGGCTTCTGGACTCCTGGCCTGGTGCCCTGAACTCCTGGCCTCCTGCTTTTCTGGGCTCCTGAGCTCCTAGGCTTCTGGATTCCAGGCCTCCTGGCTCAAGGGCTCCTGGCCAATTACTTCGTGAAATTCCTGGGCTCCTGGACTCCTGGCCTAGACTCCTTCACTCCTGGCTTCCTGCTCTTCTGGGCTGCTGCACTCCCAGGCTCCAGGACACTGCACATCCTGGCTCCTGCACTCCTGGACGACTGGGTTCCTGAGCACTGACCTTCTAGAACTCCTGGGCATCTGAACTCTTGCTCTGGGCTGCTGCACTCCTGGCCTCCTGTCATTCTGGGCCTCCAAGATCCCAGGCTCCAGATCTCTGGGCCTCCTGGCACCATGGTCCTGGGGCCCAGGGTTCCTGAGCATCTACCTTCTGCATTTTCTGAACTACTGGACTTTGGCCTGGGCTCCTGGACTAGTAATATCCTGTGCATCTGGGCTGCTAAACTCCCAGGCTCCTGGACTTTGGGCCTCCTGGCTCCCATGCCCTGGGCCCCTGGGTTCCTTAGCATCTATGTCCTGGAATTTCTGGGCTACTGCACTCTTGACCTGGGCTCTTGCCCTACGATGTCCTATGTTTCTGGTCTCCAAAGCTCCCAGGTTCCTGGACCCGGGCCTCCTGGCTCCCATTTCCTTGGCCCCGGGGTTCCTGGGCAACAACCTCCTGTAATTCCTGGGCTTCTGGACTCCTGGCCTGGGGTCCTGCACTCCTGGGCTCCCACTTTTTTGGAGTCCTCAGCTCATAGGCCCCTGGAATCTGGGCCTACTTGCTCACAGGTTTCTAGGCCCCTAGGTTCCTGTGCAAGTACCTACTGAAATACCTGGGCTCATGGACTTCTGCACTCCTGGCCTCCTGCACTTCTGCACTCATGAGAACCCTGGCTCCAGGGCTCCAGGCCGCCTGTAATTCTGGGCCCCTAAGTTCCCAAGCTCCAGATCTCTGGGCCTCCTGGCTCCCAGGTCCTGGCCCTTGGTTTCCTGGGCAACTACCTCCTGTAATTCCTGGGCTCCTGGGCTCCTGGCCTGTGATCCTGCACTCCTGGCCTCCTGCTTTTCTGGGCTCCTGAGCTCCTAGGCTCCTGGATTCTGGGCCTGCTGGCTCCCAGACTCTTGTCCAATTACTTCGTTAAATTCCTGGGCTTCTGGACTCCTGGCTTCCTGCTCTTCTGGGCTGCTGCACTCCCAGGAGCCAGGAATCCAGGCCTCCTGGCTCACTGGCTCCTAGGCCCCTGGGTTCCTGTGCAAGTACCTCCTGAAATTCCTGGGCTCATGGACTCCTGCACTCCTGGCCTCCTGTGCTTCTATACTCATGAGATCCCTGGCTCCAGGACTCCGGGCCGCCAGTCTCCTGGGTCCTGGTCCAATGGGTTCCTGGGCAACTATCTCTTGTAATTCCTGGGCTTCTGGACTCCTGGCCTGGGGTCCTGCACTTCTGGCCTCCTGCTTTTCTGCACTCAGCAGATCCCAGGCTCCAGGATTCTGGGCCTCCTTGCTCCCGGTACCTGGACCCATGGTTTCCTGGGCAACTACCTCCTGTAATTCCTGGGCTCCTAGACTCCTGGCCTGTGATCCTGCACTCCTGGCCTCCTGCTTTCTGAGCTCCCGAGCTCCTAGGCTCCTGGATTCCTGGCCTCCTGGCTCCCAGACTCCTGGCCAATTACTTCGTTAAATTCCTGGGCTCCTGTACTCCTGGCTTCCTGCTCTTCTAGGCTGCTGCATTCCCAGGCTCCAAGACTCCATGTATCCTGGTTCCTGGATAACTGGGTTCCTGAGCACCTACCTCCTAGAATTCCTGGGCATCTGGACTCTTGGTCAGTGCTCCTGCACTCCTGGCCTCCTGTCATTCTGGGCCTCTAAGATCCCAGACTCCAGATCTCCGAGGCTCCTGGCACCCGGGTCCTGCAGCCCAGGGCTCCTGAGCATCTACCTTCTGCATTTTCTGAAGTACTGGACTTTGGCCTAGGCTCCTGGACTAGGAATATCCTGCGCATGTGGGCTCCTAGCCTCCCAGGCTCCTGGACTCCGGGCCTCCTGGCCCCTGTGTCCTGGGCCCCTGGGTTCCTTAGCATCTACGTCCTGGAATTTCTGGGCTACTGCACTCTTGGCCTGGGCTTTTGCACTACGGATGTCTTACGTTTCTGGTCTCCAAAGCTCCCAGGCTCCTGGACCCGGGCCTCCTGGCTCCCATTTCCTTGGCCCCGGGGTTCCTGGGCAATGATCTCCTGTAATTCCTGGGCTTCTGGGGTCCTGCACTCCTGGCCTCCTGCTCTTCTAGACTCCTGAGCTCCTAGGCTCTGGATTGCAGACCTCCTGGATCCCGGGCACCTGGCCAATTACTTCCTTAAATTCCTGGGCTCCTGGACTCCTGGCCTAGGCTCCTACACTCCTGGCTTCCTGCTCCTCTGGGCTGCTGCACGCCCAGGCTCCTCTGGCAGAGGGAACATGCAAGAATAAAGTGTTGTTTCCCTGGCATATAAAGGAACACACAGTGTAGGTTGAGCACTGCAACTCAGTTTTGAAACTGACTTCTCATCAAAACATTCTGAGTTGCAGCTCCTTCTTTGGGGGAGAAAACTCCTATTATCCCACTCATTTTCTTGGGATTCAGTGGAGTTTTCAGGAACAAACGGTTTATTCTCTGGCCCAGAAATGGGTACAGAGTGCAGTTTGTACGTGAAAGTTCAGTATCTGAATCTGAGTTTCCACCAAACATTCTGAGTTCCACCTCCTTCGGTGGTGAAGAAAACTCCTGTCATGCTACACATTTCCTTTGGGTTCAGTGGGGCTTTCAGGAACAAACTGTTGTTTCTCTGGGTTACGATGTGGTACAGAGTGCACCCTGTACGTATTAATTCAGTTTCTGAAACTGACTTCACAGCAAAACAATCAGAGTTCCAGCCATTCCCTTGCTGGAGAAATCTCTTTTGCCACACTCTCCCTTTGGCTTCAAAGGAGCCAGTGGGCAAATCGAGAAATATAGCCCACAAAGTGCACCCCTAGGCTGGACACTTTCTATGACATCACTGTGATACTCTAAACTTCAGAATGTATCCACTTGAACAATAGGTGTGGTTTTGCTCTGTTTGTCTGTATGTAGACAGTGATATTTTCCTAAGAGTCTTAGTTCATAGCTTAGTCACAGGGAACCTACAGAAATAAACTATTGTTTCTTTTGCATAAGAAGGGACACAGAGTGTAGGTTGAACACAGCAATGCAATATCTGAAACTGAGTTCACAGGAAAAGCTTCTGAGTTCCATCTCCTTTTTTGGTGGAGAAATCTCCTGTTACACGTCACATTCACAATGCCTTCAATGGAGCTTACAAGAACAACCTGTTGTTTCTCTGGGATAGCAAGGGGTACAGAGTGCTGGCAGTATGTGTAAATTCAGTCTTGAAACTGAGTTCACAGCAAAACGTTCAACATTCTTTCTCCTTGCTTGTTGGAGAAACCTACTATTATTTCCAATCTCTCACTTTCTTCAATGGAGCCAGTGGTCAAATGGAAAAATCAAGGCGGCAAAATGCACTCCCAGCCCAGAGAGTTTCTGAAACCAGCTCTGTACTTGTCTCATTTTATAATGTATACATTTGAAAAATAGGTGTGGGTCCCCTCTGCTTGTCTGTAGGAAGAGACTAATATTTTCCTAAGAGGCCTAGATATACTTTAGGCCCAGTGAATCTCCAGGAATAAACTATTGCTTTGCTGGCAGAAAAAGGGACACAGAGTGTAGCCTGAGCACTGCAATGTATTTTCTGAAACAGGCTTCATATCCAAATGATCTGTGGTCCACCTCATGTTTTGCTGGACAAAATTCCCGTTATGCCACACAATCACATTGTATTTATTGGAGCTTGCAGGAACAAACGGTTGTTTCTCTGGCACAGCAAGGGGTACAGAGTGAAGTTTGGACATGTCAATTCAGTTTTCGAAACTGAGTTTACACCAAAACGTTCTGACTTCCAGCGTCTTTTTTTGCTGGAGAAAACTCCTATTATGCCACATATTCCCTTTGGATTCAAAGAAGCTTACGGGAACAAACGGATCCTTCTCTGGCACTGAAAGGGGTACAGAGTGCAGTTTGTAAATGTAAATTCAGGTTCTGAAACTGAGTTCACAGCAAAACGTTTTGAGTTCCAGCTAGTTTTTGGTGGAGAAATTCCTGTTATGCCACCTGATCCCATTGAATGTAATGGACCTGGAAGGAACAAACTGTTTTATCTCTGGCGTAGAAAGGGGTACAGAGTGCAGGCTGAACATATAATTTCAGTTTGTGAAACTGAGTTCAAAGCATAACGTTCTGCATTCCAACTCTTCTTTTGGGAGAAAAACGTCCTTTTATCACACATTCTCCCATTGTCCTGAATGGAGCCAGTGGGCAAATGGAAAAATCAAGCCCTCAAAGTGCACTTGTAGGCCGCAGACTTTCTGAAGCCAGCACTGTGTTTCTTTCACTTTACAAGGTATCCATTTGAACAACAGGTGTGGATCTCCTTGGCTGGTCTGTACGAAGACAATGATATTTTCCTAACAGGCCAAGTTATACCTTAGGCACAGAGGACCTGCCATAATAAGCTACTGTTTGTCTGGCCTAAAATGGGACACAGATTCTAGGGTGAGCACTGCTGTGCAGTTTGCAAAATGAGTTCCCAGATAAACATTTTGCATTCCATCCATTTATTTGCTGGAGAAATCTCCTGTTATGCCACACATTCCCACTGTATTCAATGGAGCTTGCAGAAACCAACTGTTGTTTCTCCTGGCAACAAAAGACACAGACTGTAGGTTGTTCGCTTCAATTCACTATGTGAAACTGAATTAAGAGCAACTGTCTGTGAACTATAGCCTTTTCTTTGGTGTATTTTAAATCTGAGACATGGTTTCACTTTGTAGTGAAGGCTGGCTCTGAGCTCACTATGTAGCCCAGGCAAGCCTCAAACTCAGCAATCCTCCTGTCTCTGGCTCCCGAATGCTGGGATTACAGGCGTACACCACCACACCCAGCTACAACATATTTTATGATGGAGAAATCTCCTGTTATTCCACAGGGTACCATTGGTTACAATACAACCAAATGAAAACTCTGCTTTACCTCTGGAACAAAAGGGTTACAGAGTGCAGGGTGTATATGTAAATTCAGTTTCTAAAACAGACTTCACAGCAAAGCGTTCTGAGTTCCAGCTCCTTGTCTGGTGGAGATACCTCCTGTTATCTCACACACAGTGGCTTCAATGGAGCCAGCATTCAAAGGAGAAATTAAGCAGCAAAGTGCACTCCTAGGCATGAGACTCTCTGATACCTGCACAGTGCTTCTCTCACTTTGCATGCATACATGTGAACAACTGCTGCAGTTCTCCTCTGCTAGTGTATACCAAAAGAGTGATGTTTTCCTTAGAAGCATACTTATGCCTCAGGCAGAGGGAACATGCAAGAATAAAGTGTTGTTTCCCTGGCATGTAAAGGGACACACAGTGTAGGTTGAGCAGTGCAATTCAGTTTTTGAAACTGACTTCACATCAAAATGTTCTGAGTTGCAGCTCCTTCTTTGGGGGAGAAAACTCCTATTATCCCACTCATTTTCTTGGGATTCGGTGGAGTTTGCAGGAACAAACGGTTTATTCTCTGGCCCAGAAATGGGTACAGAGTGCAGTTTGTACGTGAAAGTTCAGTATCTGAATCTGAGTTTCCACCAAACATTCTGAGTTCCACCTCCTTCGGTGGTGGAGAAAACTCCTGTCATGCTACACATTTCCTTTGGGTTCAGTGGGGCTTTCAGGAACAAACTGTTGTTTCTCTGGGTTAGGATGTGGTACAGAGTGCACCCTGTAAGTGTCAATTCAGTTACTGAAACTGAGTTCACAGCAAAACACTCAGAATTCCAGCCATTCCCTAGCTGGAGAAACCTCCTCTTTTGCCACACTCTCCCTTTGGCTTCAAAGGAGCCAGCAGGCAAATGGAGAAATCCATCCCACAAAGTGCACTCCTAGGCCAGAGACTTTCTGAGACATCAATGTGATACTCTCACTTTAGAATGTATCCACTTGAACAATAGGAGCATTTTTCCTCTATTTGTCTGTATATAGACAGTGATATTTTCCTAAGAGTCTTGGTTCATAGCTTAGTCACAGGGAACCTGCAAAAATAAACTATTGTACTCTGGCATAAGAAGGGATACAGAGTGTAGGTTGAACACAGCAATGCAGTATCTGAAACTGAGTTCACAGGAAAAGCTTCTGAGTTCCAGCTCCTTTTTTGGTGGAGAAATCTCCTGTCATGCCTCACATTCACTTTGCCTTCAATGGAGCTCACAGGAGCAACCTGTTGTTTCTCTGGGATAGCAAGGGGTACAGAGTGCTGGTGGTACATGTAAATTCAGTCTTGAAACTGAGTTCACAGCAAAACGTTTGACGTTCCATTTTCCTTGTTTGGTGGAGAAACCTACTGTTAACCCAATCTCTCACTTTCTTCAACGGAGCCAGAGGTCAAATGCAGAAATCAAGGCGTCAATATGCACTCCCAGCCCGGAGAGTTTCTGAAACCAGCTCTGTACTTGTCTCATTTTAGAATGTACCCATTTGAAAAATAGGTGTGGGTCCCCTCTGACTGTCTGTAGGAAGAGACTAATATTTTCCTAAGAGGCCTAGTTATATTTCAGGCCCAGCAAATCTACAAGAATAAACTATTGCTTTGCTGGCAGAAAAAGGGACACAGAGTGTAGCCTGAGCACTGCAAGCAGTTTCTGAAACTGGTGTCACATCCAAAGGGTCTGTGGTCCACCTCTTGTTTTGCTGGACAAAATTCCCGTTATGCCACACATTCACATTGTATTTATTGGAGCTTGCAGGAACAAACGGTTGTTTCTCTGGCACAGCAAGGGGTATAGAGTGCAGTTTGGACATATCAATTCAGTTTTTGAAACTGAGTTTACGCTAAAACGTCTGACATCCAGCTCCGTTTTGCTGGAGAAAACTCCTACTATGCCACATATTCCCTTTGGATTCAAAGAAGCTTGCGGGAACAAACTCTTCTTTCTCTGGCACTGAAAGGGGTACAGAGTGCAGTTTGTAAATGTAAATTCAGGTTCTGAAACTGAGTTCACAGCAAAAAGTTCTGAGTTCCAGCTAGTTTTTGGTGGAGAAATTCCTGTTATGCCACCTGATCCCATTGAATGCAATGGACCTGGAAGGAACAAACTGTTTTATCTCTGGCATAGAATGGGGTACAGAGTGCAGGCTGAACATATAAATTCAAGTTGTGAAACTGAGTTCAAAGCATCACGTTCTGCGTTCCAACTCTTCTTTTGGGAGAGAAACCTCCTTTTATCCCACATTCTCCCATTGTCTTGAATGGAGCCAGTGGGCAAATGGAAAAATCAAGCCCTCAAAGAGTACTTGTAGGCCTCGGACTTTCTGAAGCCAGCACTGTGCTTCTCTCACTTTACAAGGTATCCATTAGAACAACAGGTGTGGATCTCCTTGGCTGGTCTGTACGAAGACAGTGATATTTTCCTAAGAGGCCAAGTTATACCTTAGGCACAAAGAACCTGCCATAATAAACAATTGTTTGGCAGACCTAAAATGGGACACAGATTCTAGGGTGAGCACTGCTGTGCAGTTTGCAAAATGAGTTCCCAGATAAACATTTTGCATTCCATCCATTTATTTGCTGGAGAAATCTCCTGTTGTGCCACACATTCCCACTGTATTCAATGGAGCTTGCAGAAACCAACTGTTGTTTCTCCTGGCAACAAAAGACACAGACTGTAGGTTGTTCGCTTCAATTCACTATGTGAAACTGAATTAAGAGCAACTGTCTGTGAACTATAGCCTTTTCTTTGGTGTATTTTAAATCTGAGACATGGTTTCGCTTTGTAGTGAAGGTTGGCTCTGAGCTCACTATGTAGCCCAGGCAAGCCTCAAACTCAGCAATCCTCCTGTCTCTGGCTCCCGAGTGCTGGAATTACAGGCGTACGCCACCACACCCAGCTACAACACATTTTATGATGAAGAAATCTCCTGTTATTCCACAGAGTACCACTGGTTACAATACAACTAAATGAAAACTGTTTTACCACTGGTAAAAAAAAGCATTACAGAGTGCAGGGTGTATATGTAAATTCAGTTTCTAAAACAGACTTCACAGCAAAGCGTTCTGAGTTCCAGCTCCTTGTCTGGTGGAGAAACCTCCTGTTATCTCACACACTCGCAGTGGCTTTAATGGAGCCAGCGTTCAAAGGAGAAATCAAGCCGGCAAAGTGCACTCCTAGGCACGAGACTCTCTAAAGCCTGCATCGTGCTTCTCTTACTTTGCATGCATACATATACCAAGAGAATGATATTTTCTTTAGAGGCATACTTATGCCTCAGGCAGAGGGAACATGCAAGAATGAAGTGTTGTTTCCCTGGCATATAAAGGGACACACAGTGTAGGCTGAGTACTGCAACTCAGTTTTTGAAACTCTCTTCACATCAAAACGTTCTGAGTTGCAGCTCCTTCTTTGGGGGAGAAAACTCCTGTTATGCCACATATTTCCTTGGGATTTAGTGGAGCTTGGAGGAACAAACAGTTAATTCTCTGGCCCAGACATGGGTGCAGAGTGTAATTTGTACGTGAAAGTTCAGTATCTGAATCTGAGTTTCCACCAAACATTCTAGTTCCACCTCCTTCGGTGGTGGAGAAAACTCCTGTCATGCTACACATTCCCTTTGGGTTCAGTGGGGCTTTCAGGAACACACTGTTGTTTCTCTGGGTTAGGATGTGGTACAGAGTGCACCCTGTAAGTGTCAATTCAGTTTCTGAAACTGACTTCACAGCAAAACACTCAGAATTCCAGCCATTCCCTAGCTGGAGAAACCTCCTCTTTTGCCACACTCTCCCTTTGGCTTCAAAGGAGCCAGCGGGCAAATCGAGAAATATAGCCCACAAAGTGCACTCCTAGGCCAGAGACTTTCTGAGACATCACTGTGATTCTCTCACTTTAGAATGTATCCACCTGAACAATACATGCAGTTATCTTCTGTGTGTCTTTATGTAGACAGTGATATTTTCCTAAGAGACCTAGTTTATAACTTAGTCACAGGGAACCTACAGAAATAAACTATTGTTTCTCTGGCATAAAAAGGGACACAGAGTATAGGTTGAACACAGCAATGCAGTATCTGAAACTGAGTTCACAGGAAAAGCTTCTGAGTTCCAGCTCCTTTTTTGATATAGAAATCTCCTGTTATGCCTCACATTCACATTGCCTTCAGTGGAGCTTACTGGAACAAACTATTGTTTCTCTGGGATAGCAAGGGGTACAGAGGGCTGGCAGTACATGTAAATTCAGTCTTGAAACTGAGTTCACAGCAAAACGTTCAACATTCCTTCTCCTTGCTTGTTGGAGAAACCTACTGTTATGCCCAATCTCTCATTTTCTTCAATGGAGCCAGCGGTCAAATGGAGAAATCAAAGCAGCAAAATGCACTCCCAGCCCGGAGAGTTTCTGAAACCAGCTCTGTACTTGTCTTGTTTTAGAATGTTTCCATTTGAAAAATAGGTGTGGGTCCCCTCTGCTTGTCTGTAGGAAGAGACTAATATTTTCCTAAGAGGCCTAGTTATACTTTAGGCCCAGAGAATCTACACGAATAAACTATTGTTTTGCTGGCAGAAAAAGGGACACAGAGTGTAGCCTGAGCACTGCAATGCAGTTTCTGAAATTGGCATCACATCCAGTAAATAAGACAAAAAAGGTTTGTTAGGTTCTATACTGGATACTTTGAGCTTATGAGTTACCTCTATGTCTGACTCCTCACTGCACAGCTCCGGGATACAGTGTACTGCTGGGCGGCCTTCAGTCCACTGGAAATGGCCTGCACCCTGCAGCCGGGTCCGCGTGCTGCTCACTCAGTTCGCCGGAAGCACGGCACGG
>PVIC010042315.1:0-15854 GCA_004025085.1 Thryonomys swinderianus
TGTCTTTCCAATGTGATTTTTAAAATTCTTTTGGGTACATTCCTAGCAGGGGGATAGCAGGGTCAAATGGGACCCCTAGTCCTAGTTTTCTGAGAAATCTCCACACAGATCTCCACAATGGTTGCACAAGTCTGCAATCCCACCAACAGTGGAGAAGGGTTCCTTTTTCCCCACAGCCTCACCAGCATTTATTGTTGGTTGATTTTGTGATAGCGGCCATTCTTTGTGGTGTGAGATGAAATCTCCGTGTTGTTTTCATTTGCATCTCTCGAATAACTAGTGATGTTGAACATTTCTTCATATGCTTCTTAGCTGCTTTGACTTCTGCCTCTGAGAAGTATCTGTTCATTTCAGATGCCCATTTTTGAATTGGTTCTTTAAACTTGGGGAGGCTGATCTGTTTAAGTTCTTTATATATTGTAGATAATAGCCCTTTGTCTGATAAACAGCTAGTGAAGATTTTTTCCCATGTTGTTGGTTATCTTTTAGCAGCGCCAGTGACTTCTTTTGCTATGCAAAAGCTTTTCAGTAGGATGAGATCCCATTTGTTGATTCTTTCTGCTAGTTCTTGTGCTATAGAGGTTTTATTCATAAAGTCTCTGCCTAAGCCAATGTCTCCAAGAGTTTTGCCTAGCCTGTTTTCCAGCAGGCTTATTGTTTCTGTTTTAATGTTTAAGTCTCATATCCATTGTGAATTTAATTTTGTGCATGGTGAAAGAGATAAGTCTAACTTTAGTTTTTGGCAGGTCAAAGCCCAGTTTTTCCAGCACCATTTGTTAAACAGGCTGCCTTTCCTTCACTGAGGGTGTTTGGCTCCTTTGTCAAAGATAAGATGACTTTATATATATATATATATATATATATATATATATATATATATATATATATATATATGTTTTATATAGGGCGTGTTTTCCCCTCTACCAACTTTTCTTACTGGGTATACATTCATTTGTTCCCAACATCCAAAGTTGGTAATGGCTATCCTAGTGGACTTTAATTCACTTGATCTATACCTTGACCTTTTTTATTTATACTTTTATGTATAGCTACATAAAATTGTATGTATTTTCACCAGATATATTTTTGAGACAAGGTCTTGCTATGTAGTTCAGGCTGGCACTGAACTCACTATGTAGCCCAGGCTGGTTTTAAACTCACAAGCACCCTTCTTCCTTAGCTTCCCTGATGCTGGGACTACAGGTAAGCACCACCAGGCCCATTTATCAGGTTCTTTTTAAAATATGAATAGTCACTGGGCATGGTGGCTCACTCTTGTAATTCTGGCACTTGGGAGGCATGGGCAGGAGGATGGCTGAGTTTGAGGCTTGCCTGGGCTGCATAGTGAGCTCAGGGCCAGCCTGAACTACAAAGCGAGACCCTGTCTCAAAAAAAAAAAAAAGTCAATCCCTTGTTGGGGTATCTTAAATCAGAAAGAAAGTAATACAATTGTTTCATGAGTTAGGCAAGTAGATATTCTCACAGGGAGCATATTTCTCCTATAGCTAGTAATTGAATTTAAGAAATTGTTATAAGCATCACAATGTTTTTAAGGTTCAAAGGTGATTTTTGTTTTCAAACATGATTTAATAAAACATATGCTATCCAGTTGAAAATGCATGCACACAAAGCCCACAGTGAAAAGGATAGGGGGAAATATATTCAATATTTTTATGACTCAGAACATGTGCATCTACATCATCCTAGCTATTACATAGTGCTTCTTTTAGAATTGATGACAACCTTGTTCCAAACAGACTTATTTTATGCTCCCTTTTTTATATTATACACTTTAAATACACATAGACTTATACTTTAGCAGAAGAATATAGTTCAATTTTGGGAAGTTGTTTTTAGACATCAGTATGGCTTGTGTTTCAATGTTCCCCAAACCCTGAAGGGAACGAGGCTGAGCTTTCTCCAAAGTGGGTGGATCTAAAGTGTGTGAAGTTGGAATTGATTCATGGTACGATGCTAGGCTTGAGAGCAGTAGGACTAGGGGTGTGACTGAACCCTCTCTAAATAGTCTAGATAAAATAAAAGGGGCAGGGAGGAAGACACTGCAAAGGTATCCTGTTGCCTTTTCTGCTTTTCATTGCCATGAACTGTTGCCCCTCTTCCTGTCCTGGAGCCAGCCAATTATGGGCTGACACCTCTACAAACCTTCTAATAAACCTTCCCTTTTAAAATTTTGGGTAACAGGTATTTTGTCTCAGCAATGAAAAAAAAGTAGCTAAGACAGACACCTAATTATTTTGAATTAATTAGAAATCCTACTTAAACTGCTTAAACTAAAAGGATTTTGTTTTATCCTAGAGAAATAAATCAAGTAGCTTCCAAAGCATCCTTGCTGTGCAGCATTTTGAATGCACAACAGACAATATCAATAACATATTTTGATATGGGACCAATAGGATAATGCCAATATTTCTGATAGGATAAGTGAATTGCAAGTGTGTGTTTAACAGTGTACATGACAAAGATGCTAGAGGACAACAGAATTAAACGTTCTAGTGGAACTGCCAAAGACAATTTTATTGATAGAATAATGTGAAAGGCTGCGTAAGATTAAGCCAAATGTAGTGTTCTGTTTTGCCTTTCACTTTTCTCATAAAAGGGAAAAGCAGTCATAAAAAGACACAAATACAGTCAGTTTATGGGATTTCATGAAGATACCTATGGCTCTGTTATGAGTGGTATCCAAATGTCTCACCAAAACATATATTGTCATAGCTGGGGCTCTTTGGAAGTGGCTGGGTCTAGGGTGTGTGCTGCTGGGATCAAGGATATGATGTTGGGATTAATCTGTGGTGCAATGCTAGGTTTAAGGCTACCCCACCTGGGTGTGAGTACTCCCCGCCCTAAGGCTGGGTAACCTGCCTAAAATAGAAAGGTCATAGAAGGGGTCAATTGTTTTGTCATTTGTTGCTTATTGTTTGCTTCTGTTGTCTCTAGTTTGCTCTGTGATACCCTTCTGCTATCCCATCCTGCCTCAGTGTTGTAGTCAGGGTTTTGGCAAGAAAATATATTTAATAGAGGGCACATAGTTTATAGTATTATTTTATGATAATTACATAAAAAGTCAAATGCAGAGGAGTGCAAGAGATTAACCAGACACGCAATACCCTAAGAACTCAGCTAAGAGCCGGGATCCCATGGCAATGTCCCACCAAGTCTAGCTGAAGCCGTAACATCCAAGGTCATGGCCTACACTGTTCACATTGAGAATCTGCACCTGGAAGGCCCAAAGGCCAGTGGAGGAAGCCAGAAAGCCTTCACCAGTATGATGAAGGGTTTGTGCCACCGGGCTGAGGGATCTCCATTGGAGCTAGAAAGCGACCCTCACGGCGAAGGTTGGAAGTTCCTTAATGAGAATGGCAGCCGTTCCCAGGGACAGCAAGGCCCCACTTCCCTCCTCCGAGGAGAATAGCCAAGTTCACATCAGGAAAACTACCCTCATCAAGCCTCTCCTAGGAGATCAACAGCCCATGATCTTCCCTCCAGTTGTCTTCCTTTTTTTTTTTTTTTTTTTTGGTACTAGAGATCGAACTCTGGCCCTTGTGCATCCAAGGTTGGCATGGTACCACTTGAGCTAAATCCCCCACCCTCCAGGTCTGTTTTTATGGCTACTGACAAAAGTCCTCAGGTGGCTTTTCCATGTCCATGGGATGCTAATTCAGTTTGGCTGGGCCTTACAGTCTGACCATTATTAGTTAATTCACTTGGAGTCAACTTGGTATGGACTGAAATCTCTAAAAGCTGTGAGCCAGAATAAGCTCTTCCTCCTTTAATGTTCAGTGTCAGGTATTTTGTCTCAGCAACAAGAAAAGTAACTAAGACAGAGCCTAAGAATCTAACCACAGACTAAGAATCCGTGGAATAGTCTTCAAGTCTTCCCTTGGTTGTTAAACTCTGTGAAGTCTATGAAATACCTAGACTACAAAGTTTGTAGAGTCTTGTAAATGGCTTAACTCACCACTGTCTTAACTCACCACTGGCCAGAGAAGAATGGGACCATATTTAGCCTGACTTGGGAAGCTTTGTGGTACATATTTTGTATAAAGTTCTCTGGATGAGAAGAATGAGCCAGGGAAAGCTCAGAGGCCAGAGGGGGGAAAAATTAAAGGTCTCTGCTACACTGTGAAAAGAAAATTGCCCTTGGGATTCTCTCGTGAGAGAGGAAGAGTCTCCATACCCAGGACATGGGTGGATGTTTTTTGCATTTCCTGATAAATATGGTTTTCTGATATGATTTCTGTGAAAGCTTATGGGCCCACCAGAGATTCAGCAGCTCTCACTTACTTTTTCCGACTCCTTATGATATCTTCTTCCTATGACCAATTCATATCAACTTTCATCAGTGCTTTCATACACAGAAAATGGCTGGAACTAGGGGACCCCATATCATAGTATGGGGCATGGTCCAGTATCTTGGCTCTTCCCTATTTTTATGGACTTGGCTTTTCAAATATCTTCCTAAAACAGGGAGAATCCCATCTGTGTCAAAGTTCTTGACTGAAAAAGAAAAGCCCCTGAGGGCAATTCTTCCCTTAGCTTTCCCTCTAGACCTCCAAAAATGGCCTGCACAACTAATGTCGGAAGGGAAATAGCCCCTTTTTACAACCAAATTAATTAGCATAGATAGAACAAGGTTGATTCTCTGAACTCAGTTACTTTCAAATGACAGAATAAAATATAAAGGTACTTAAATAACCAGAAAGCCTGGTGTCCTGAGGATAATGACACAAATATTTCAAGTTGGGGCCTAACTTGCTCCATGGAGAATTCATTTCTCCTTAGGCCTTCTAACATGAGAATAATCAGGTATAATTATGGACTCCTACTCAAGCAACAAGTTATCAGGCATACTCCATTAGACCTTGGCTAATTCCTATAGCAGTCAGGTAGAGTCATCTATACCTAACTTGCTTTTGGCCTCTTTCTTACTGTGTGTCCTTGCTTAACCCTAACTTGCTGCTAAATTCCCAACCAGCAACTCCTTTTGTATCGACTTGTAAGTGTGGATCAGAAATATCTGACTTGAGGATAATCAGAATCATCTGATCCTCTGTCACACTCCCAGAAGTTTCTGATTTAGTTGGTCTAGGATAGGTTTTGAGTGGAGGACAACATTTCGCATTTTTAAACAAAATGTCAGACGATGTTGATGGTGCCAGTTTAGGACTGCATATTGAAAACTTGTCAGTCTAGTCCCAGAGAGGCTGCCTGTACCTCTCTCACCATAATTCTAACCTTGACCTGATCTTTCAGGGTTTGTTTGGCACCCATAATTCTATACTGGGTCCTCATTCCCAACTACTACTCTCAGCTATGATTCTTTGCTTTCATACACCATTACTGAACTGTCTGGTGACCTTTGTGCCCTTTCTTGGCCATGCTGTCACACATTTGAATTATAATGTGTACTTCTAAATGTTTCCATATGTAAGAAAAATGTGTCCAAAGCAAAATTCATTCAATTTCTACTTTGGTTCTTAGAAATTATAGCAAACAGTCACAAAGATAAATGTATTTCAGATAAATATTATCATAGGGGTAGCTCATTCTGAACTGAATGTCAGTGGGGCATTAATGACACTAAATAAGAAATGGAAATAATTTAAATCATAATATTAGGTTGTGAGTGAACATTAATTTGGGAAGACAGCGAGTTGAAAGACAGCCTGCTTCCAAGTTAAGTCAAAGGACTGGAAGGACAAAATGAAGAAAGGCTGAGCATGAAAGCTGACTTTGAATGGACTAAGGGAGCACTGAAGACTGGTTTAATAAGTTGTTGGAAAGATGATATGCAAATAGAGCTTTTCCATTAGCAGCTCATGCCTCAGACCCTGTCTCTGACTGAACAAAATCCTTAGAACTACAGGACATAAAGAACTACCTGCTCTGAGAACCACTTCCATTTTTCAAAAAGCCTACTTCCATATTTCAGTGCAAGTGAGTTAGTTGGCCAAGCACTCAAAATGTAAGTGAAGGTCATAAATAATGAAGAGAGGGAGATAAACTGGGGTGATGCATAGAAAACACACAGGTCTATCAAGAGACCTGAAGCCCTCAGATGTGGCTATGCTGGCTGATCACAGAGCTTTCATCGGGAATAGAATTACAAAGACTTACTATGGACAGCACAATGTTCTGTTTTACAAAAAAAACCTCTGTTGGGAACAATCCTGGTATAGGAAAAAATTAGGTCAAACACTTACAAGTAAAAATTATGATCTTCTTAAGAAGTAAAGAAGGTTCTGTGTCCTTCCAGAAAGATTTCAGAGTCTGTGTGCTTGGGCCCCAGGTTTGCCTTCATCAATATGTGAAAGTCTGAGGTATTATGCACGTGTATACATATGCATGTAAAGTCACAATGCACAGGTGGGAGTCGCTACCTCTGTGATGTGTGTTTGTAAATGTGAAGAAGGTTCAGGCAGCCTCCAGAGAGGCACTAGTAAAATACAGCTTCTTTCCCCTCCCTTTTCCAAGACCGACACAACTGTTCTATAAAAGATGACTGCATTTCAGAGACATTTGGGTTATAAAATGAGGATAACTGTTCCTCACGGAGTGCTTTCCTTGTGGCAACCATTGTTCTAATTCTGAAGTTATCGTCTACTTCTCTAACTTTAGCACTCACCAAGACCTGGTGCTAAATCTATCTATAAAAAAGCCAAGAGAATCTACGTCTGAAATAAGATTGAACAGATGGACTTATCCCGTTCTGTCTTCTAAGCATAGCTGAAAAGCCTGGACACTGTACCTAAAGCGTACATATCCCTACTGAAGAAAAGGTTAATAGTCTAGATCTGGAGAATGGTTTCTACTGCGTGCACACTGGTGCTTTCACAACACTGGAAAATAAAAATCACAAGTTAAACTCCAATAAACTGGGAACCAGCTGCACATAACATCTTTGCGGCTCACTGTGTGTAAATTTTATCTTGTGTTTTCAAAAGTACAAAAATGTAAAAAGTGAAAGTTCTATGTATGTCACCATTCCAATCTATCAAAAGACTATTTGTGAGTGTTTTTTCTTTCCCCTATTGAACTGTAGGATGAAATACAACTTTCATATGGGATAGCAAATTCAGGAATAAGGTTTTACCTTAATTCTTTATGTTAGGAAGTGAGCTCAAAGTGCCTTAGTAAAATATTTATATCTAAACTGTGCCTTTTGAAGGATTCTCTTTAAATAAACCACACATTTGCTCTGTAGAAAAATGAATCAAGTTGTATCGTTGTTTTTCATCACAAGAACACACAAAGCCAAAAGATATCTTCTCATTAAAGTAATCTTCAGAGGGATGTTTAAGACAATAATTTATACCTGCTGGGGGAATGTTTCCTTCCAAATTGCTTTACTGCCCAGCAAGCAATAATAGGAAGTTGACTCATTCCCTGTGGTAGCATATATGAGCCAAAAATGGACACAACAATATCTTCTATCCCTCCAGCTCTTCTGCAGTGTGACCTTGCCACTCTTTCATCAAAAGCTAGGACATAAATTACCTCCCAGTGAACCTCAGATGGCTAGTGACTTGCTTATAACCAATAAACTATGCTGAAGTGATGCTATGAGACTCGCAATGGAAGGTGAGGAACCCTGAATGTTCTGACTCCAACTCTTGAAATTTTTGCTGTCTCGGTGCTCCCTCTAAACTCAGTGCCATGCAGTGAGAAGCCAAACCTTTGCACACTGTTAGACCAACCTCCTGAGCCCATTCAGTGAGGCCTCCCATGCCAGGCACTCAATTTGTGTCTGACCCAGTTCCCAAATATTCAAATCTTTCTCAGTAGGTCCACAGACACTGTGGAGCAGAGACAAGTAATCTGCATTTCTGCCACACAGAATTTGCAAGCCTGATAAAGTAGTCTTTGTTTTATTCCAAGTTTTGGGGTAGTTTGTTACTCAACGATAGATAGCTAAAAGATTTCTCCCTCTTCAATTTGCTTATCTGCCAGAAAGCAGTCATACAAAATTGACTCAGTCCTTGGCATGGATTATAATTATTTTGATCATATTATCCAAAAAGAAATAGAAATACATGAAGTTTGACTTAAATTGTGGGTTGACTGGGAATCATGCTTTAACAACATAATCCTGCTCCCAAAGTTCAGTATTACTGCTTCTGATAACATTCATTTCACCAAATCATGTTACAGTGTGTGTTGAAAATAGCATAAAAACTGTGGGAATGTTCTGCCTTTAAATTTCAGCCTTGCTGAGAACTATCTAGGAATCCAGGTGATATTTTCAGCTTTCTCTGTACTGTTGTATTAAAAATTTATTCATAGCTGTAGAGATTGTTAGGAAAGTGATTGAAGTATAGTGCCTGATAGAGGATTTAATTGCCCAGATTTGTGGCCATTATTACTAGGCAAACTCCCTCACACATATGGAATATTAGTGTATCTGTCAACTAATTAATGCATAGGTTTCTTCTCTATACCTGGATCATTCTGTTTTCAGAGCGGAAATGGTAGAGTGCTCACATCTCAGTTTCTGGTGGTCCTTTAGGCTTGTAATTGGGGTGGACTGTAGATTATACATCATTGTTCAGTCGAAGTGTTTTCTTTCCTTCATCTTTAGAATAGGCACTGTGATTCAGGAACTCAGACATGCCACCAGGATTTCCCATTAGAAAAGGCCAATAAATGTTTTCCAACTAATGTATTATGTTCTGAATTTATAGGAACAACCTTAGCAAAAAAAAAAGTGTTGGCAGTCATTTAATGGAATTATTACACAGGCAAATTCAGATTAGATTATTGGACAGGATTCATTTCATAATAAGGAAACATTTTAAAATTAGTTTCAGAGATAAGGCACCCCATAATAAACTTTTAATTTCAAGAGTTGCTCAAGGTAAAGGCTGAACATTCTAATAGGCCAGGTACCATGTCATCTCTGATATACTACAACACTTCTTTATGAGCACATTACAATTCAGAGAGCTAATAATAAAAAGAAGTGATGCTGAGATGATGAATTGATGCTATGCAATTAGACCTATTAGAATTCACAAGAGTCGACAGGCAATAATCAAACCCTTTTCATGCTGCCCATTGCAATTATCTTTGCACTTAAGAATCAACAAAGCACATAATGACTTGCACTCGATTAAGGAATTCATGAGAAATGGAATTTTAATTAGTGTGTATAAAATTTGGGCCATTTATTACTTTACAGGACAACAAATCTTGAAAACTAGTTGAGAAGTTAAAAACAGTCAGGAGTGACAGATGCTTGACTGATCATAAGGAGCTTGGACAATGACAATTTCCAATATTTCCCTCCCATCCTGAATTGACTACTAATAATATGAAACCTATTAATGTTGGACACAGAAGCAGTAAGTGCATCATTGGTTTCGTGGTTGAATGATAATCAACAGACATTCAATATATTTCCAGTCTCGGCTCTTCCAAATTGCAGTATTCTTGATTATTCACAGTCATACTTACACATATTGATACATAACCCACATCCAAATCAAAATAAACTATTAGTTACTGTCAGTATATAAGAGAAGTATAGATCCTTAGGTGAGATTATTATTTCAACATGAAATATTTTTCCAACTGAGTGAGCAAAGATTATGGTTACTCAGTTTGCAGGGGGATTTTCTTTTTATGGGGGGGTTGATTATGAAAAGCTGCTGTGCAATGGCTGTTTTTAATAATATGTATTCATAACACATATTCTCTTTTTGCTGTTTAGCACATAAGTTGATGGAAATTCATTTTTGTCAAAAATCTTCCTGGATATTGTATAAAAGGTAATATGTTTATAAACAGAAAATGTCAAATGCCAGTTTGCAAATGCAGTCAATTTTGTGACAAATTTCTTCTACTCAATTTAACCTCTGAAAAGTTGGTCTAAAATACAAATAATCAAGAAATATGCACTTTTACTGCTGCACTTTGAATAAATGGAAACAGAACAAACACTGAACACAATGGCCCTTCCCACTCAGTTCATAAAACACCAGGAAAGGAAATCAATATTTATGAAAATAAATCATCGATTCAATCATCAAAGCCACATTGTACACAAACAATTCTGGAAGTCATTATCTGGATCCTATTTAAAAATCTTATTTACTTTGTTGTTAAAAATTATGCTAATTTGAGATGTAAGATTTCAACGTTTGAAATGTAGAAAGTACTTGAATAAAGATCAATTCAATCCAGCATGTGATATTTGAAAACTTTAAAGATTCAGTGTGCTATTGTAGTGCAAAGTTAAAAGTCCTTACTCTAACATCAACAAAGATTTCGTGGCAGAGAGTTTTTCTGTCTCTTTCCTATTCTTCCTTTAAAGTAACAGAAATTTAATATTTACTTGAGTTTTCTGATGCCTGGATTCCCAGAAGTCCACAGGAATACTACATTTCCCAGTAGATGTGGTCATGTAACCAAATTCTCAAAGAACCTCTGGAAAAGTTGCAAAATGAACATATTCCATTTTGCTTTCTGCTTTTCCTTCTTTTCTTTCTGTTTGTACTGAAATATATTCACTTGATGATGGCTGAAACACTAGCAGCCATTTTGGGTGACAAAGTAGATAAAATACAAGCCCCTTAGACATAAGGCTTTATTTTTTTTTTTTAACAAAATTCTACCATGTGCATTGTTTTCCCATTTGAGTTAAAGACACGCTCAAAATAGGTCACTCGAATGGTTGTTCTTTCTTCTCATATATAATTTGATTATTTTAAATGAGTGAACTTAATTCAAAGAGAATATTTGAAGAAAATAACAAAATATACAGACACTTTGAGCTGACTGTTAAATTTTCGAGTGTTAAAACTTTTGAGCTTGAGTGTTGTTCTACTGACGAATAGTAAACTTAGTGCTCATCGTTAAGGCAGCCAAAGCAAAAAATATATAAGGTTGTCTGGAGAGATAGCCTGATTTTCTTTTAACCTGGTAGTAAGTTTAAGAAAAACTATTGTTTAACTTTCTCCAAAGGAACGCTGTGCCACATCATGTCTATCTGAAACAGTAGTTGTGTAAAGGACGCAGAAATAGTCTACACATCAACCCCGTTTCTTCACAGAATCAGAAGGAAGATGACTATGTCTTGATTTGACCCAAGGTTTTCTCTATGAAGCTGATACAACTTTAGAATAATCTAATTTTGAAACATATTTTAGAACCTTTAGATGAAAAGTTAGTATGAATCTGCATTTTTGAGTCAGACTCATTTCAAGTGTCAGTTCGCTGTCTCCACCAAAACGGTTTTTCCCTGGACTCAGGCAAAATATTCTTTCATGAGTCCTGAAATTCAGAGTTCTCCACATATCATCCTGTCACTTGAGATCCAGAATTCAGCACTGGTAGAGTACAATACATAATTCCAAACATCCAGGCATACGACTAATGCTATTCTGGTTCCAAGGAAAGGCTTCTCCACATCTCAGTCTCTGCTTCAAAAAGCAAGGAGGCTGCACTTACTTGTGAGTCAACAAGGACTGTAGGACGTGAACCTGTGGGTATCAGCAGTGAATGCTGTTTCTGAGAGAGTGGAGGCTGTGGCCAGACAAGCTAATTCATTAACTTGTCATATCCATCCTCTAAAATGGCATGTGTTATAAATTCTGTATTATTTCCTAAGAGAACTGGGTCTATTTCCCTTCCCTGTGTTCCATTCAATTCAAATTGTAGCACTGAGTATTCATGGGTTACTGCTGAACATGTAACTTTTTTTTTGCTTTTTGAGACACGGTCTCGCTTTGTAGTTCAGGCTGGCCCTGAGCTCACTATGGTGCCCAGGCAAACCGCCGCGAACTCAGAGGTCCTCCTGTCTCTGCCTCCTGAGTGCTGAGATTACAGGCGTGAGCCACCACGTCCGGCATTGCGGTATGTGGCGTTGATTGTTGGTGGGCGTGTCTCCACACCCAGCATTATATGTGGTTACCGGGGATCGAACTCAGTACCTTGCGCTTGCGAGGCAGGCGCCAGAACCACTGAGCTAACCCTCCAGCCCCTGAACATGTAACTATTGCAATCATAAGTAACTCACATTATCATCTAACTCGTTGGCTTACTGTGTAACTTCTAAATGTCTCCATATGTGACACAAGGTCTCCATTTTTATTGTTGTTCTAGTTCTAACTAATATTTTGTGAGACATGGTTAAAAAGATTAAAATTTATGGGTCAAAATAAGATAGGGATCCTTTTGCGTTTTATGTTTGATATGTGCGAATGCAGCATTAAGAATTTGCCCCATTTTATAGCAAAGGAAATTGAGATCTACAGAGGAGCTTGTGGCAGAGAACTGAACAGTCTGCTAGACAATCTCAGATTTCTACAAGTCACTTTTCATACCACCATAATTAACTTTGGTTTTGTGTCAGAGATGTGGGGAATTTGAGCACCTGTAAATCAGGGCTACTCAAGTTATTCTATACTGATTCACAGCATCATCGCCATGTAGGAGCCTGTGAAGAATACAGAATCTTAGGGTCCCATATCAGACATGCGACAGAAGAATCTCTCGGATTGGGACCAGGCATTTGTGTTGCATGAGTTCTCCAGTGAACTGTCCCTTGTAATTCTTTGCTACTCTGAGCATGGTCCCTGGAGCAGTAGCAGTAGTCTCTGCTGTGGACCAAGTAGAAACTGAGAATCTCAGGCTCCTCCACAACTACTGACTCAGAACCTACAATTTCAACAAGCTTTCAGGGGATTTGCATAAGCTCTGGATTTCAACAAGTGCTGGTCTGAACATAGCTGTAGCTTAAACACCTATGAGATTATATAGTGAAATCTCATCTATTTAGTCCCTGAAGTACAAATAGGGATTACAGATTGTGCCATTTTATAACTTTTTCATATATTAAGTTTCAGTAAGCTGTAATTGGGACTAACAACTAGCAAAAACATTGGTTCTTTTTGACCTCCTTACTCAGTTAACATGGTTTCACTCACTGTTGTGTCGCACTGGCTATCTGAGCCAAATGCCAAGTTTATAAAGCAAACTACACACGTTCAGAGTGTGCTACTCAGAGTAGCACGTTTTACTGAGACATTAAAAAATTTAAATACAGTACATTTGTATTGGTAAAGAACGAAGCCTTTGAAAAGTTTCAGCAAATCTTAGAGTCCCGTCACTGACAATGTCCTAATCTTTTCTCACCTGTTCTTCACCAAAATAATGCACTATAGTAATTGGATGAGAGAGTCAAAAATTGCAAGAAAAATCAGTTGGGAAAATAAAAGCATCTCAGTTTGCCCTAAAAGGAAGTTATTGAAGCAAAGTGGTATAAATGCAAAGTGGTTTAAACCAAGCACTACTGAATAAAAAAAATGAGAAGGGGGGCTAGGGGGGGCAGAGAGAGACAGACCAGCTGAACATAAACCATTTTAATTCAGCTTTTCCTTCAAAATCAGCAAGCTTATGATTCAGAATGCTAATGAAAGAGTCTTAGCTAAAACTACGAGGGCCACATTTCAGAGATGATTAATGTGGAGGTAGTGCTCTGATAAAATAAATTGTTTATAAAAATGGTTATTTATTCAGATAAATGTTTTAGCATTTATATTGGAAAATAACTACAATATGCTTGGGCATCCTTACAGATTACACTTCTGACACTATATTCTTCTGCTTGACTTTCTGTCTCATTTGAAAGTAGTTGTTCCAAGCCTGTTTACATTTCTATCCCTTGATATTAATGTTAATCATTGGATCAGGCTGTTACAGGATACTCAAAGAGGTATGGTTCCTTCCCCTTCTAATAAATGCTATTATAATTATTCTGATCCTCATTTTGACAAAATACAGAAGCATAATTAAAATAATTTAGCAAACATTAAACCAGTAATAAGAAAGCTGGAAAATATATCTATGAATAAGTATGACAAAGGAATATATTCAATCCATAAAAAGATCATGTAATAGAAAAATCTCCATTTCCTAATAGATATTTGGCAATATGATGATTATAATATTAGTAAGAATTATGAGACTGCCATTCAGTGAATATTTACCATGTGCCAGATATTGTGCTAAATCTTATGTTAATAGTAGCTCATTTAATCCTCACAATTCTACAGGGTTTTTTATTATATTCCCACTTTACAAATGAGATAACAGAAAGTCAAAGTGAAGGTTAGGAAATCTTGTGGGGACACATACACTTACATATACTCAATGCAGACTAAAGCTACTTGTGTCTAAAAATGTAGCTGCTAGCATTGGAAAAGACACGGTGATCAAAAATATAAAGCTGGGATGCAAATTAACATTTAGGAAACTGCTCAACTAAGCTATGTTCAAGGATGCTGAAGATAAAACAGTTATTGGAAAAAGACTGCACGATATATCAAACCCAACTAGGGGATCATGATACCGGCCCACATACAGTGTCCTGACAAGAATCTTAGACATGCTCCGAGTGCCCAGTAGATTTCTAAACTTGCAGAAGTCTTTTCTACAGAAGGAACTCTTCACAAATAGTAGGATTTGTATAAATTACCCTGACTGGAGAAAATTGGGATGAATAATCTGCAAACAACAAAGGAACGTTTAAATGAATTACAAGCCATTAACCCTTAGGAGTATTAAACCATCACTACATAGCAATCTTGAGAAAGTTTACTTATACAAGAGAATACTGATGCAGTGGTTTATTGAAAATACGGACATTCAATTGTGTGTACATTGACCTCTAATATATGAATACAAATTGATTGAAAAGAAGTAGAAAAATGCCAAATGTCATTAACTGTAATTATTACTGAACAGTGAATTTATGTCTGATTTCTGCCTTTTTCTATATGTTTTCTAGTAAACATATTTACTTGACATTCAGTTGCCTGAAAAGTTTTTATGTGATAGGAAGAATTATCTTTAAGATGTATTATGTCCATGTACTAGCTCCCTGTGATGGATTTAATCATTATTTCCTGTAAACATGTACTAATACAAATAAAAAATACCCCCAAAAAACACTTCATCTTCCCTAACTTTTGAAAATCAGAAACTTCAGTAAATGCAGCAAAACAAATTTTTTTTTTTTTTTTTTCTTTTTGGAGACAGGGTCTCACTTTGTAGTTCAGGCTGGCCCTGAGCTCACTATGGTGCCCAGGCAAGCCGCCGCGAACTCAGCAATCCTCCTGTCTCTGCCTCCCGAGTGCTGGGATTACAGGCGTGAGCCACCACGTCCTGCATTGTGGTATGCGGTGTTGATTGTTGGTGGGCGTGTCTCCACGCCCAGCATTATATGTGGTTACCGGGCATCGAACTCAGATCCTTACGCTTGCGAGGCAGGCGCCGGAACCACTGAGCTAACCCTCTGGCCCAGCAAAACAAATTTTTAAAAAAACATTGTTTTGGCAACATAGGAATTGATGAAGATTTTAAATAGCACTAACCTAGAGAAAGCAATAAGACATGATATATTTAAGATTCAAATAATATAATTCAGAGTATAAAAATATTTAAGACTATGAAATTAACTATACAATTTTTTTTTTTTTTTTGAGACAGGGTCTTGCATTTTAGTTCAGGTTGGCCCTGAGCTCACTATGGTGCCCAGGCAAGCCGCCACGAACTCAGCAATCCTCCTAACTATACAATTTTTACTTAGAAGCAGTATTTGCTAGTATTCTCTTTGCGTCTAGCACAGAAAAATGAACTTCCTTCTCTGATGTGTCATTGCTATTATCAACAACAAAACTTAACTTAGGGGAAAAGTCCTACACTGCTAACTGACAACAGACACTTTTCAAATGAAGAAGTAAAGGCAGCAAAAATGATCAACCTTACTGGCCATTCAAGATATGCAGATGAAAATAAGACTGAGATTCCAACTCACTCCACAAATAATGGCTACT